>JARGXW010000590.1:0-86611 GCA_029204085.1 Mycena sp. CBHHK59/15
GTACTCGCACGCCAGCAAGGGCAGCGTCGGCTCGGGTATGTCCGCGTCCGTCGGCGGGATGCCCCATGCGTCGTACGCCCAGGGCCCTCGGCCCGCGCCGAGCATCCTGAGCGACCACAGCGACGGGCGGTATGCCGACCACAGCAGGAGCGGGAGCAGGTGGGCAGTGTCATGAGCCAGGTGCGTCCTCCAATCTGCATTCTACTCACTCTGAGATGCGAGCTACGTGCACAGTATAACGTCGGCGTGGACCCCGCTGGATGGACGACCAAGCCGGAGGCTGACGACTTCCTGCACGACCCGCGCTCGGAAAGAAAGGCTGGGTCGCGAAGGGCCTCAGCCGCCACGCGCTCATGAAGATCGGCTGCCTCGTACTTGTCATTTTGCTCATCGTCGGCGGCTCGTGCGTCCTGCATTCTCTCTCTCCTCCCCACAAATCTAATCTAAAACTAACATCGCGCCATGCCAGCGTCGCATACCCCCTCGCCCGGCACTTCATGAATAAGAACAAGGACAGCACCGACGCGTCCGCCAGCTCCGCGCTGAACAACGCTAACCTGCCGAACGTCTCCAGCTGGAGCCTCATCGACCTCTCCACGCCCAAGGATGCGTACACGATCCCGTCGTACCATGACCCGAGCAAGAGCATGAAGCTCGTCTTCTCCGACGAGTTCGAGACGGACGGGCGGAGCTTTTATCCTGGAGACGACCCGTGCGTGCTTTGTGCTTCCTTCCTCACTCATCCGGATATGAATGGTGGGTTGACGTGCGGCGCGCAGATACTGGGAAGCCGCCGACCTGCACTACTGGCAGACGGGCGACCTCGAGTGGTACGACCCTTCGGCCGTCACGACCAAGAACGGCGCGCTCGAGATCACGCTCAGCAAGGTCGACGATATCTCGCTCAACTACAACTTGTCATACCGCAGTGCGTCTTCCCCGCTCTCTCTTCTTTCCTCCCTTTCCTTTTCCCTTCCTCTGCCTCCCTCTCCGCTGCTCTCTCGCTCTCGCTCTCACGCAGGTTACGACTCGCTAACACCCGCGCCTTGACAGGCGGCATGATCTCCTCCTGGAACAAATTCTGCTTCACGGGCGGGATCCTCGTGAGCAGTGTCACCTCCCGGGCGACGAACGTCCTGGGGCTCTGGCCCGCCGTGTGGGCGATGGGTAACCTCGGCCGCGCGGGTATGGCGCGAGTCTGGATGGCATGGTGCGTTTGCGTTCGCTCTCTTCCTTTTCTCCTCTTCCTGCCACTCCTCCTCTCCCTGCCCAGCTCGTTTTCCTGCCACACTCCTCCTCGTTTTCCTGCCCAATCCTCCTCGATTCCCTCTTTTTATCCCTCGTCAACGCTCACTTCGCTAACCCTCAACCGCAGTGGCCTTACTCCTACGACACCTGCGACGTCGGCACGCTCCCCAACCAGACGCTCCCGGACAACTCGGGCCCGCAGGCCGCCCTTGATACGGGCGGGGACAACAAGGATGCGGAGCTGAGCTTTTTGCCCGGGCAGCGGTTGAGTGCGTGTACTTGTGCGGTACGTGGATTGGCTTTTCCTTATCTTCATCGCGATGCGCTTTCTGTGAATTCTAATCGAGATTGTTTGTTTCAGGGCGAATCGCACCCCGGCCCTAAGAAATCCGACGGCTCCTTCGTCGGGCGGTCCGCACCCGAGATCGACGTCTTTGAGGCGACGATCGGCGGGCCTGACGCTGCGCATATTGGGCAGGTCAGCCAGAGTGCGCAGTGGGCGGTGCGTTGTGCTCTCCTCTCCTCGTGTTTCTGCATAATTAATGTTGATTGATTGAAATTGGTTCTTTATCGCAGCCCTTCGACGCAGGCTACAAAGCCTTCAATTCCACTGACAACCTGATCATCCCCGACCCGAGCATCACGGCGCAGAACGCGTTTGTGGGGAATAGGTTCCAGCAGACAACGAGTGTGTTGAGTAATACGAGTGCGTCTTGCCTACTTTCGTTCCAAGCGAGGTGCTGTTGATGCTGATTCGCTGGCGTCTGCGTTTTAGACCAGGACTGCTACCAGCTCAAGGGGCAGTGCTTCTCGACGTATGGGTTTGAGTACAAGCCTGGGTATGCGGATGCGGTGCGTCTCTTCCTCAAATCCTCAAATCCTCTTTCCCTCCTCCATCCATTCCTTCGAATGCGTATAAACTGATTGGCGTGAAGTACATCTCGTGGATCACGGACGACAAGCTCGTGTGGACGATGAACGGCAACATTGTCGGTGCGGATACGGTGACGGAGATTGGGGCGCGCCAGGTGCCTGTGGAGCCGATGGTGCGTTTTTGCTACTGCACCCCTCCCCACCTTCCTGCTGTTCTCCTTCACCTCCCTGCCCTTCGCCTCATTGCACCGCTGCCTGTTTTTCTCGCTCGCTAATACTCATCTACGCAGTACATAATCATGAACCTCGGCCTCTCGGAGAGCTTCGGCTTCATCGATTTTGAGCACCTCACGTTCCCGGCGGTGATGCGTGTCGACTGGGTGCGCGTCTACCAGGACCCGGATAACGTGCAGGTCGGGTGCAATCCTGTGGACTACCCGACGGCGGTTTACATTAATGAGTCCGTTTTCTCTCCTTCTTTCCTTCCTGGGAGAGATGCGCTGACGCGTGCACAGGTACATGGAGGCATACACGAACGCAAACCTGACGACGTGGGTGGATGATTTCCACCAGGTTATACCCAAGAATAGGTTGGCGGATACGTGCTAGTTGTGGTTTTCCTTCTCTGGCGTTACTCGCACCCGGATATCCACAGCAAACGCGCAGAGTATTCCATGCTGTAGTCGAGCTGAATGCGATACGAGCTGATGGTGCTGGGTTGCCGATATATGGGTGAGATACTGTGTAAAAAGTATTTTTGAGCATGTTAGGTTCATGGACCAAAAGATGGGCTACTTTGAGTGCCTGCGACAACTTGAGAGGTAAACCAAAACTGAGCAGCAAGCTTGGAAAGATACAACTTGCCCATGCTCAACTCCAGAATGCAGCAACTTGCTAACTATAGTTTTCTTTCATTTGGCGGTCCAAATGAGTGATAGCGGCTTCCGCATCTTTGCTGGGGACGATTCAATGCATGAGATTGCTGCAAGACGACAAGGCCAACTTGAACCACCCCTGAATTTAACAACCGCTTTTGTGCATATCAAGGTCATGCGGGCTGGTCAGTATGACCCTCAAATTATGGCAAGATTCAAAATTGTTTCAGATGACTTCGAGGAAGACACAACTGTACATCTCACATTTGACAACCCAACGATAAAAATGAACTTTAAATCCGGAATATTGGGAGCTGCACTCTCCTTGTTCCAGAAAATTCCAAATAATGCCCCGTTACTGCTATGTTCCCCATCTGACTTTTTGCTCAAAACACTGATTAAGGAGCGAACAAAATCTGAAAACAACATGTTAGACCCTAATTTCCCCCTCTTTAAAGCGGTTTTTGCAGCGCTGAACGAGCGGGTTGCACAAACACAGTTCAAGCAAACAACAGACACTTTTCCTGTCACCTTAAATTTGGACACTGATCTATGCCCTCCACTCGAGGTTGATACCCAAATCGATTTAATGTTCAGCTGTCCTGGAATTCTAATCTCACAAGGCTCACAACGGATCTTTACAAAAATTATCAAAGGCAACCACTCTGAACCTGTTAGAAAGGCAACTTTCATCAACCTAGACCGCATCCGATGCTCCGTATATGAAATTTCTGAGTACACTCCAACAGACGAAATGATTTGGAACTCTATACGTTCCACAAATTTGAGACGAACCCACCGTGAATTATTCTGGAAGTCGATTCACAACATTTTCAGAGTCGGTGACTTTTGGACACACATGAATAATCTTGAAGAATTTTCTGCTTGTCACACATGTGGCGTCCCCGAAAACCTTGAGCACATAGCAATGGAGTGTGATGCCTCAGGTGAAAAATTAATTTGGGGACTGACCAAGAAACTCTGGGCCACGAAATACCCCATGTGGCCCTCCCTCAGCTGGGGCCTCGTCCTCGGTTGTAACCTTGTTAAATTCAAACACTCAAATGGGAAAATTATCCCTGCTATGGGACGATTATTTGCCATTCTGGTATCTACGGCCTGGCACACAATCTGGAACATCCGGAATGATAAGGTTCTGAAGAACCCACACCGTAACATTACAGACATTGAGATTCACAACAGATGGCTGAAATCCGTGAATTCAGCACTGGGACGAGATCGAATCCTCACCAATAAAATGAAATTTGGTAATCTTGCGCTGAAAAAAGATCTTGTCCTAAGAACATGGAGTGGTCTACTAATGAACGAAGACACTCTGCCGGATGATTGGACCTACACAGTGGGGGTTTTAGTGGGTATACAGCCATTGAAATTGAATGACTCAAGAAATGGGATAGGTTAAATTTACTAGGCTGGAGTCCCACACTCTGGTAATTGTGCGTAATGGCATTTCCTCCCTGGACAACTTTCCCGGCATTAACTAGAACTTCCTAGTAGACCCAGCGGATGACTTTTGGAATGCTTCTGCAGACTGAATTTCATTATCCCAAACGCTCCAAAAAAAAAAAAAAAAAAAAAAAAAAAAAAAATATTGCCCCTGGGCCCTTGGAGTGCTACATGTATTTAATTGTACATCAGTGGATATTTGGTAAAATGAGGGTGTCTGACAACCTGACTCCCGTGTGAAGCACAGCCGGCTCAGTGGGCCAAGGTATGTTACATATGCCTTCATGTGAAACTTATAGATGTCGTAGAACACATATAGTCACCTCTTAATGCCCACGACTTCTGAAAAAAAATCCAGAACTCACGACCACAAAATTTGGGTGATTTGATGTTGTGCAGAGCTGGGAGAAAGGAATAAATCATATATGGTGCCAAAAAATATTTTAAGGTTAGGGGTGACTGCATAGATGGTCCATGCCAGGTCTCAGGCCTGCAGCACCAACAGTGCACTTGTGGTACAGGTGGTCATCTTGTGCCACCTCATGTCAGATTGTAAACATTCATGAGGCTCCTGCCGGAAGAAATGAAAGTTATAACTTGGCTTGGGTAGCCTGATTTAACGCCAAGAATCATAGCTTCAAAATGAGCCCCCAAAGTTGTGGATTGACCCAGAGTTGATCGAGAAACAAGTGTGGTCAACAATTGATTGACGTTCAGAGTTAAGGAATTGGTGTTTTCGGGCTTCGGCCGACCGGTAAACGGCCACAACTTTTGATCTGGCCATCACTTTGCGTCCAAATTCAGCATGGACCATCGTCAAACATCCCATTCCCTCCCCCAAGCACGGCTTTATCTAATCTGTTACCCATGGTCTTATATTTTGGAAGTGGTCAACTACCCCGGGTGGTCAACTACCCAGTCCCCTTCAGTAACCGAAGTATAAGATCCCATTGTGTAGTATGTCTTCGGGGGGACAACTAAATCCTCTCCAGAGATACCAGACTTACTTATACTTCTCAGAACGAAAGAAATAGCGAAGAACCCCAGTCCTTTTGTTTGTCTGCCTGGAGTTGTCCGTCCTGAATCAGGAGCATTGTTTGATATTTATAGTAAATTGAATAAATGTCCTAACGTCGAAGCTCCGTCGGGTTTCTGGACACTGGTCTCCCACAGAATTTATATCATAATTAGGCATGTCCTCGCTATATGCCCGAGGATACACCACTGTTCTGACCCCAAGGATATGCCCCTTCGCCATAAAACCACAGATATGTCACCCATCATAAGCCCTAGGATATGCCGCCCATCATTCCTGAAGTTCCTGAGAAGTCATGCGCCAAGGCACAGAATCTATTCCAGCTACAATTAGAGCCTCAACACAGTCCGAAAGCATGGTAACGTCCCCGTACCGTTGGTGAGGGTTTCAACTCACAACACCAATTTCGTCGAGGCGACGGGCCGCTTTGAGTAGCCTTCTCAATAATCATATTTCGGGACACCAGATACTCCACGGCGGAACTGAGGAGTGCCAGATGCATCGCTTTCGGGGATGTTCAGGTCGGCTGTTTCAGCTCATGCTGATCAGTCTTCTCTAAAATGATGCCTATAATTCCGAAAACAGTATAAAACCCTACGAGCCTTTGAAAAACGACCCAGTGCAATTTTCTACAAGCCTACTCATGTTCAGCATTAAATCTCTCCTCTTCTTCACCACAGTGACTACAGTTTACGAGCCCGGGTGACGCCAGTTCCTGCACCGGCGGCAGCACAACGATCTCTGGTACCACCACCGGCGACTTTCATCTCGGCAACAACACCACAAGTTTTAATATTATCACCAACGATGGCCCACCCGGGGTTTAATTCGTTTGTAAGTAGCCGCCAACAGAGATTCACTAGAAAGTAGCTGACACCCACCCACAGTTCTTGTGTTTTCGGACACGTACGTCTAATCTCAGAAAACGACTTTACTCGCAAGACTGATCTTGAACGCACTAGTAACTGTCAGAACAGCCTCGGTGAAGAGGTAGGAACGGGAGCATCTTCTCTGGTTCCGTTGGTAAGTGTTCAAGTCCGTTGACATCGTATTTCCTTACCAGACCATGCCAATATTTAGGCTCGTTCAAACCTCAGGAAGTGCCCACCTAGTCTCTTGTAGGCAGACCACGATGCACGTGGCGATAAGATGCATATATGTAGTTCTAATCGCGTAGTTGCAGTCAATATGAAGAATGAAGCCTAATGAAGACTTGCGCCAGAACGACTAAATTGAAAATAATATACATGTTGAAAATGGCAAGATTGTCACCAATGTCGCGATTTAAAAGTCCTTGATCTGCTCCCTGATATACGCTATCACCTCGTCTTCCAGCTTTTGATTCGTTGTGCGCTTGTCTGCCTTGCATACTGTCCCCCACGGAACCAAATACTGTGTTAAGATCCAATGAGTATAAAGAGAAGCATAAGGGATATGCAGACTTGGCCAGTAATTTGGGCGGGCATGGCAACCGTCGTGCCCCACAATTGGGTGTAGGCACCCATGCTAATGATATCCGGTTTATATCCAACCGCGCTCCCAAAAATGCAAGACGTACGGAGCGGGGTATAGCAACACATTGGTTAGGAGTTGCATCCAACCGGTGGTGTGACTGGAGCAATTTTCAGCGTTGGCTGCGAACACACAAAGAAATGATGTGCAGTTGCAGGTCAGTCTTAATGCCTCCAGGGTGTAGCGCACAAGACACGAGCACATCCGAATGTGCCTTGGCAAACTACTTCGAGACGAAGATGTTTCCAATCTTGCTCTCACTGTATAGTGCCCTGCGGTCATTAGTGTGGGTTGGTATCAACTGAATGGCATGCATACCAGGAACCCTTGAAACTGCCCTTCTTCTTAACCCACGTGTCCCGCTCGGTTCCGGCCTTGAGGCTGACAAAATCCATGCTGTTCCCAGGGGCAAACACGTGTCCGAAGGAAGACGTGTTGATGACTCGCGCCGGGACTTTTGTCTCTTCGTAGGATTTCGTGAGCGCAGGAAGCTGGCCATAGTCAAGTAAAAGGAATGGAATATCTAACGATGTTGACTCACTAGGAGTTCTGTAAGGAAGAAATGTCCAATGATGTTTGTTCCAAATTCTGAGAAAGCATGTTAAGTGAGATTGAAGAGCCGGCAGGTAACACATACGAAGGTCGTGGTTTTGCGCTGTAAGCTGCTCTGGTGGTGATATCATGACCCCACTGATGATTTGTTCAGAAAAATATATCTACCCGTTGTAAGGCTGGATAAAATTATGAGTATATTAGAATATAATCAATTATAATGCCAAAATTATGATTAAATATGGCTCCGGCATAATTTTAAGCCTCGGCATTATGGGCCATTACATTACGTTAGAATATGATTATATTACAATATGGGGGGCATATTTAATCATAATCTTAAGCTTCAGTTGGTGATAATTTATCCATTTTTTTGTGCCAGATAACATTTAATTTCCCATAAAATGGACCAGAGTACACTCATTCCTTGTAATTACCTTCAGTAACTGAGGGAAAGATCATTTCAACGACAGTTTGGCAGTGTTTATCCGGTGATTTGGACGCATTTGTCCACGTGACATTATTGTTAAACGTGGGAACTTCCTGGGAAGCATGTTGAATTCGACTAGAACATCAACCTAAACATTCATATATCCTTGCTTGTCTCGAATAGATTCAGATATTAAGGAATCCTGTGCTATCTGCCTCTACAGGAACTGAAGTGCATGTGCCAGGGCTGTCAAGAGCTCTAGAACTGTGAGACATCATATTCCTGCTATCCATGCTCAGAACAGTCCTACCAAGGACAGTGTTCGAGGGAATTATAGACCAGAAACCCAGAGAAAGGTGCAGGTGGGAAAAAATATTGATTAAATATGATTAAATATGATTAAGTTAGGATTACAATACATTATGATACCCTTACAATTAGATATGGGCCAAAACCTTAAGATTATATCGTCATTACAGTACATTACCGTCAGAAGGTGTATTTAATCATAATGTTCTAGCCCTAACCCATTGTTGAACAGAATATCGAGTCTCATCTCTTGCGCTAGGAATGTTTCTGCAGCCTTGCGCACGCTAGGTAGATCCGCCAAATCCAGCTGAAGAAATGTCACCGATTTCTTCGTCTCTTCTTCGAGTCTCTTGATGGCAGCGGCGGCCTTTCCCGGGGATCGAGCAGCAAAGTATACCTTCGCGTTCTTCAAAAGCAATTGCTTGACGGTCTCATATCCTATGCCAGTGTTTCCCCCGGTTACAAGAATGATCTGAGATGCTGTCGGTTACTTAGCGCGTTGGATTGAGTGGGTATGTACCTTCCCGGATAGATCTGGTATATTCCGCTCCGGACGAAAGCTGGGGGTGAGATGCGGACCAGTAAGCTACCCATTTTGGTGTGGTGGACGCGGTAGTCTGTGTGAGGAAATGAGTTTGCAACATACCATCATCGCTACCCACGTTACCTTCTTCTATGAAGTTCTTGCCAAACACCGATGCGCTGACGTGCTTGGCCGAAGGTGACGCGGCCTCGCACATTTCGACGTACCGGACAGGGATCAACAAGCTCACTGTTACTGACGTTCTCCTCTTCTGTAGCCGATGTTTGCCCCTAAGGCTCCAACCGTTTCCATGTATAAACGTTTATACACGGTTTAAACCGTTTTTGTTTCCATTTAATTTGCCCAGAGGTCCAAACGGTTTGTAAACCGTGTATACACAGTTTAAACGGTTGGAATTTTGGAACCATTTTCAAGGGGTCTACTAGTTGAAATCTGAGGAGCCTTTGCAGTCAGGTGTGTCTGTGAGGGCTTTATGGTCCTCACAATCCACAACTATGCTGGCACTGACCACGGTTGCGCTCATGGTTGGACTCAATAGGGGGGTTAGATGCTTAACATGGCAATTGCTGATGGCTCGGGATTGATGCGCCGTCGTGCCGACGTCGCTTGCTCTTCAAGCCTTCAGGCAAAAATTATCTTTGTAAAAATTTCTCGAACCCACAAAGAATAGCACCTGCAACTACTATCCCGGTCAACGAGGGATGGTAACAAATCGCTGTGGAAACAGTTCAACCCATCTTAAGTCGGGTGTTATTCCTTTTCTGTTGTGGTACGCGCTCTATTTGAACCAAAAAATCACTGAGCTGATTGACCACCATTGCAGGAACCGAGCAAGGAACCCCGGCTGGAGTGTAGGAATACGTAGTAATGCGACACCTACACCTGTTTCGAAGAACCTCCCCAAAAAATACCATTTAAAACAGTTTTAAACGGTTTTAAACTGTTTACATACCGTTTCCGTTTAATTTGCCGGGGTCCCTACACGAAAACTAAATGGTTGGAGCCTCATGCCGAACGCTGACACATGCTGGTGACGTGGGGCCGGGGCCGCGGGCTGCCGGCACCAGGGAGGTAATCCTCTTTATCAATCGCGGCGGGGTGGCAGTGTACTCTAGGTCCTAGAGAGCATGGGCAAATTATCGAGCCGTACGGGAGGCCGATTTTTTTACAAAGCAGCAGAGATTCCACGGCGCGACCGGGTATAAGGAGGATTGTTCATGACTAGGACTGTTCACAGTTCGAGTTTTACTGTTTTTCTTCGGCACCCGATAAGCTTCTTTTACCGTCTTGCGCTGTGATTAGTATTTGCGTGTGCCTTCGAAGCTTTAGTTGAAACGAATGCAATATTGATTCCGAGGGCTTTGCGTACCGCAATGGAGCAGTTCGATCTCTTGACGGGGGCGAGACCTTGTTTCCCATTAGGTTTTGTCTCAATTCAGCGACGCCTAGGATATGTTGCGAGTCTTGTGCTTGTCCTCGTTGGCCCTCCGCGGATGAGGCTGCTGTCTGGACGCCAAATGGTCGCCGGCAGGTCCTCGGTCCGGCCATGTCGCGAAAATTTGGAAGAGTTTCCGAGATTCAAATTGATCCTTCGAGGGTCCCCATACTGAGTTCTTGATTCCCTTCGCCATAGCCTCGGACAAATCGCGAATGGGTCGGAGAATGCGGTGTCCGATAAACATCCCGCCCCGTGTGACGGGTGTGCCCCGCCGTATCCATCGGGCCCGTCGAGATCAAACAGGCACCCAGCTATCGCTACAGAAGATCGTCGGGACGGAGCTTGCAATTGCGATATCTCCACGTCAGTCGGTGTGCGGGGTTTCCTGAATCGACATGATATGTCGCCATCCGACCCGTGTTCTAGTCCTCGAAACGACGCGGGTACTTGTCGATCTCATCATTCACGGCTTCTTTCCATACCCAGAGCGATGTCGCATCGAACAGGGCGCGCCGGAAATATGAATATGAGCGCCGTCTCCAGAAGAGATTGGGAATTTGTTACTGTGAACGGTTAACCGGATGTGTTTCAACCTTCCACCACCAGATACAAACGCTGCAAGTATGAATTTGATCGGATGTCTTGTTTCTGCCGATGCGGTTTGACGGTGGGTGACGATCCTGAGAAGGAGGAACTTGGCCGGGAAGAATGATAGCTCATTCCGAGCTTGACTTCGCAATTTTCCACGGTAACAGAGATAGAGGTTCGTCCCCATGTCCCCTGGATCGCACGTCTTCTATCCTCCAGTAACAGACAGAAACGAGATTGATTTGAAGTTAGATACGCTTATTCCGGGCCAGAGACAATCGTCAATGAAGATCGAGGTGGCAAAAGGTGCAGAGTAGAGGGCTTATGGGAATTGAACAAATTCCCGACTGCGTCGGCCAGTAGCGACACACGAATCTATGTCGAACAAGAAAGCTGGCAAAAACCATGTGGTATGACCTGGAATGGTGAGTAGCAGTCCGGCTACCATTAGGGGCAGTCAGAGTAGAGGATTCTGGAGGGATTAAGGCAAGGATTAAGGATGGATTATGGAATTTTGGAATGCCCATAATCCTCCATAATCCAAGCATAATCACGGTATAATCCAAATCTATTCTGACCGACCCAGAACTGCAATGAAGGATTATGATCAGAGGTTTAATCCGTGATTATGTTTAAAGCCATATTCCACCCATAATCCTTGCCATAATCACAATCCCTTCCGAATCTCCTCCAGAGGAGCTTCGAGGATTCTGAGGGATTCTCCCACACTAAATAAATTCAGAAACCTTCCATAATCCCGACCCATAATCCTACCAGAATCCTCTACTCTGACTGCCCCTATTACCGAACCTGGAACCCACACACTGTTTCTGAAACCAAGGTAATAAGCCTCCGTGATGCCTCAATCACATACATTATTTTTTCTGTGCCCTCCGTAAGTCTGCCCCGGACGTCTTGAAGATAACTTTGACCCAGGATTCGCTTTTGAAAGTCCGACGTCGACATCTCAAACGGGCCGGACTCGTACTGCCATATGAAGCACTGGCCTCAAAGCCCACGTAAGACTCACCCTAGACAAAAAAGCAACGAGCTGCCCGACTCGCTGAGAAGACATTCATTCACCAAAGCGGGGTTGATTGCGTGCCAGCAGATATACAGGCTTAGAGTTATTTACGCTTGCCAGCGAAATCCTCCTGCCTCACCCAGGATTCAGATGCAACAGCATTAATGCAATCTGGCTGAATTCGGGTGAAGTCCTATGAAAGAAGATGTATCGTGAACTTGCTATGGCAAGGAAACCTCTTATTACCTTAGAGCTACTCCGGACACCAGAATAGAATAGAAAATAGAATACGGATTTATCAAATGATGTGATCCGGTGTGACCCGGTGGTGACACGGCATTTTCTCGACCACATTTTCTCCTTTTCGCATCGTTTTCTCGCTTTTCTGGTGCAATGGGACGCGGCGGGGCCAACTGGGTTGCTGACCCACTCGATGTCGAGCGCCTGGTGGACTTTCTGTACGAGCGGCGAAGCCGTGTAGGCTAGGGGGGAAATTTCGACGACACGGTCATGAATGAGGCTGCGGTGCACATGGCGTCGTTCGGCCCTCCGAAAAAGGGCGACGTGAAGTCTCTGCAGGTGTGCGCAATGGCGGTGGCATGCAGGCGAGGGCGGAGAAGGCTTCGTGGTTGCGTCGTGGTCGCGATCCGTGGCTCCCGCGTGGCTCCGATCAGCATGATCACATCATTTGATAAATCCGTATTCTATTTTCTATTCTATTCTGGTGTCCGGAGTAGCTCTTAACTTAGCCGTTAATACTACGGCTACTTACTTAAGGCCGTAAAAAAAACCCCGTTATTAACTAACCCCTTGAGGAACTCTAATGCGGTCCGCGCCGCGCGGGTGGCGGCTTTAAGCTTACTCCCACCAATGATCTCGAGCGCACTAATCATCAAACAGGTGGACTATTCTCGCCAATCCTCTTGGGTGATAAACTCAAGTCCGCGAAGATATTGACGCTCGGTACTCCGAGTTTCCATAGTTACGACTGATCCGTTGAAACCGAACCGCTCGCAATGACGAGGCGCATAAGCCTTAAGCCGAGCAGCGATAAAGCAGCATAAAGCTAGGCTCGTTTCAGCCTCTCTAGTCTACCGGGCGTGAAATCTGAAGATAGTCGTTCAGATCAAGTATACTACACCGCCAAAGTGCCCACATGTTACCCCCAGCTGGATTGGTTGGCTGTGTTCCACCTTTTACCAAAGCTGGTTGTGAGACAACAGCCAGCTGGTAGCCAGCTGAATTTCCCAGCCAGAATTTCCAGCTGTCAACCATGAACCCACATCCGACTGCGATGTTATATGAAAAGCTGGATGCACGGTATCAATAATTGTGAAAGAAATGACTATCCCGGTGCACAGTGATTACTAGCGCTATGGTCATGGGAGTGGGATCTGCCGCGTTTCCCGATTGTGAAGTTAAGAATTTGCCCGGGGAGAATCTACTTACATGCATATGGGAGAACAAGAATAGTTATCTTTTAAATCATTTTTTCTAGCGGAAGAGGCATAACTATTTGAAGTCTGCGTCTTGCCCGAGTCCGACCAATTTAAATTTGAATTGATGTTGAGAGTCTTGAGACAGAAAGGCTGAGAACGAGATGAGGCAAACTTGTGAACTCGAGGAGTCGGAGCGACCAAGGACTTCTAGGCCGTGAAGACATAAAATGTTGCTTGTTGTCACCTGCCATTCTCGTGAGAAGTGCGTAGCAGCGCTGAAACGGTCAAAGAGGAAGGACGTTTCGTTGCTGGTCCGTGCGTGATGTTTGTTCAAGTTATGTCCAATCACGTGTATGTTGGTCGCCTCTCTTCAGTTCCACACTTCCAGACCTCCACACTCACCACTACTCACCGGCACCGTCTCGCCTTCAAAGCTCTGCACAAAACTCTGGAACTATTCAAGACCCAAACTCGTCCCCAAGAACCACAAACACGGGCGTTGCCACCTCAAGAACATCGACCCCTACCAAGCACGCGCAGAAAATAAGCCTTGGAGCACGTCAATCCTCGCAAGAGTAAAGCCTAGCAAGCCTTCTTGGAATTCGAGCTCTCAATCCTTTACACAACCCCTTCTGATGATTCGTCTGAACACTCTTTCAAGCCGGAAAGCCAGCACGGCCAAGTCTGCCGCTCACTCGATTGGCCCTAGACCCTTCACTTTCATTGCAACATTTCCTTGCAAGATATCTCGCTACTGTGTCTCGGATCAAAGCCAAAACCGGAGACCGAGAACCGCGCGCCCGCCACAGCTGAGGAACGTACTCGGCATCACCGTCGCAACCACAGCCGCATGCGCTTCCCCCCGAACACGCGAAGCAGAATAACTTGACTTTGCGCAAGATACGACGGATATGCACGCCCATATGTGCAACGCGCTCACGCAGAGGGTGCGACGGAGGCGACGTCGAGACACTCTCTTCCTTCCAGGTGTGTTATCCTTTTCTCTCCTTTTTGCATCGCTGATGATACGGGGACTAGGTGTGCCTCGTTCCCGCGTAACTGCTCTCCGAGCTCGACTGCGTCGCGGTGCGCACTGGGGGCATTCAGCGCAGGCCCACCATGCGCCACGGGCCGCAGATGTTGTGTATTGCGCCTGCGCGTCGACGCTCTTGAGCGTGCGCTGCCTGATGTTCGGCGGGCATAGCGCGCAGCACCCTCGACCGCAGGCTCATCGACGGCGGTACCGAGCTGTTGAGGTGCACGAGCAAGGGCGTGCCCAGCTGGACGATCACGCGGTGGGTTTCTCTTTCAAGTTCACTTGCTGATGCCATGTAGGTACGTACGAGGTCGATCGCGACGTGAAGCTTGGGATACAGTTTCTGGCAATGTGTACAGGGGTAGCGCGCCGTTCCGCAGGCTTGCGTGGTCATCTACGGCTATTGTACAATTTCGTCGATGTACTGTAGCTCGTCCGTCAATTTACATTTTTTTAAACTGTTCTTTTCACCTGAGTTCTCATGTATATACCAGCTGGCTCGCCAGCTGGAATCCAGTCCAAGCTGGCTCCAGCATGGATCTATTCAGAACTCACCTGGACTCCAGCTTGTATGACAGTGGGTGCCAGCCTGTCCGCACATGTGTCCAGCTTATCGCTTCCAGCTGGCGGCTACATGTCTGACCGTTGGCGGTGTAGAGAGGCTGGAGTTTACGAGTACAGGCGAACACGAGTCGCCTCGGAGTTTGAAATTGAAACGCCTTGGCAACCGCTAAACGATCGGCTCCATCAATTGTCGCCCAAAAACCTCGAAAAGAAATACTCATAGCTCCCTCATTACCTCCGGTAAAATCCACGAAAAAAATCTAAGCGCCTCATATTGATCGAAAT
This sequence comes from Mycena sp. CBHHK59/15, assembly GCA_029204085.1. Classification (NCBI taxonomy): domain Eukaryota; kingdom Fungi; phylum Basidiomycota; class Agaricomycetes; order Agaricales; family Mycenaceae; genus Mycena; species Mycena sp. CBHHK59/15. The sequence goes on from JARGXW010000590.1 coordinate 15,221, forward strand.
TTGTATCTCCAAAAAAAACAGCTTCATTGGGAGCTTTGGAAGGTGCGCAGGACATGCCATCATAATTTTCAAACTCCGAGGCGACTCGTACTAAGCTGTACTCGTAAATCCTAGCCTAGCATAAAGCCCCCTCCTCCCCACCCCGATGCCATTCCCATACGAGCCCGTGCCAGCTGAGCCGGGCGAACACTTCACCCCACGACGCCCAAAGAACAGAACGCAGAAACAGCGGCGTATTATCTACATCGTGCTGGCCGCGTGTCTCCTCGTCGCCGTCACCATTACGCTCGTCGCGCGCCACCGGCGACCGACACCCGTCCTCGACCCCGACGACCCCGCCGCCATCGCGCAGCTCCACGTCGACGCCCTCCTCGCGCGCCAATCCGCGACCTACGAGCAGGCGGCCGCACGGTATTCGCTCAAAACGGGCCGGTCACCGCCGCGGGACTTCGACAAGTGGTTCGCGTTTGCGCAGGCGCACTCGTGCCTCATCGACGATTACGACCAGATCGACCGCGACTTTGCGCCCTTCTACCAGCTCGTCGCGGAGGACCCGCTATTCTTGCTGCGAAGGGTGGATATCGTGGCTGACGTGCGTCTTCTCCTTCTATTCCTACGTACATGCCAGCTGACCACAGTTCCTCTCACACAGTTAAAAGCAAGGGAAACGGGCGTGATTGTCATCAAAGACGGCGAGGTGCACATGCCGCAGGGGGCGGACCTCAAGTACTGGGGCGGCGGGCCCGTCAGCTTTGCCAAAGTGAGCACCTGCTTACTCATCTTGTCAACGCTTTCAACGCGTTCGGTCTAGTTCGCACATCTCCTACCGGACATGTCCTTCATAATAAACGGCAAAGACCAGCCGCGCGTGCTGTTCGACTACCGCGCGCCGAACGCGACACGGGAACGCGCGCTCGCGCTGACGGAGGAGCGCCCGTTCGACGTTTTGCCGCACCCCACCGCTGAGTTCTTCCATACCCAAGGGTGTGAGGTCTTCCGCAGCCCCACGGGTTTCGCGGAGTCGGCGAACGGCGACAGCGGGTGTGAGTCCATCATTTACTGATGTACGCGATATTCACCTACGCATAGTCTTTTTGTCCAGCTCCCCAGCGTGGTTCACCCTCGACATGTACCCCGTGTTATCCGTGACGAAAGTCAGCGCTTGCTTCGCCGACATCGTCTTCCCCAGCGAGGTTTGTGGCTCGTCTCCCTTACATCCTCGCTCTTCACCTGAATCCCCACAGTATTACTACCACAGATCGCCAACATCTCCGAAATACGCGTACCCGGATAACATTCCATGGGCCGACAAGAAGCCGGTAGCATGTACGTGCCCTCTTTGCCTCTCACACCTCCCAACTCACACCTCACATCAAATCGCAGACTGGCGCGGCACAGCAACAGGCGGCCAAATAATCCCCCCCAACCACCACAACTTCACGCGCTTCCGCCTCGTCTCCCTCTCCCACACACACCCTGACCTCCTCGACGCGCGCCTCACGCGCTTCGCGGACCTGCTTTGCTTGAAGGAGGATGGGTGCGATCGCGAGAGCATCGTGCGCGAGTATAACATTGGCGGAAGCGCCCCGCAGGAAAATTTGTATCGGTACAAATACGTGGTGGACGTGGATGGGATGACGTATTCGGGGCGGTTTTTAGGCTTGCTTGGGTCGGGATCTCTCGTGTTCAAGGTGCGTGTTCCTTGTACTTCAAATTCAGCTCATACTTACCCTTCCCAGGCGACCCTCTTCACCGAATACTTCAACTCCTGGCTCCTTCCCTATACGCACTACATCCCCATCCTTCCCGACCTCTCCGACCTGCCTGAGAAGATTGAGTGGGCGCGCGCGCACGACGCCGAGGCGCGCGTGATCCAGGCGCGGGGACGGGAGATGGTGCGGAGGGTGATGATGGATGTGCAGAATGATTGTTATTTGATGAGGGTGTTGCTTGAGTGGGCGGGGTTGCAGGAGAGGTCGAGGAATGCGAATGCGGGTGTATCGTAGTAGAGGAGACGTTCTCCCAATAAGCAAGACATAGAAATAGAGACTTTGTAATGACGGATAACACAGGAAGGATATCTACAAAATCCATGCCAAAATATTTGTAAAACATTTGAAACATATTTACAATAACTTTCATTTATTTGGTGCTCAAAGACCTTTCTCTTATTTAGAATATCTTTCACATGAGGGATGGAACTTGAAAGGCATCCAAAACACAATGAAGTTATTCAAAGAGATTTTTAACAAATTCTGTGTTTTCAATCCACTGACATCCAAAAGTTAATGTAAATATTTCCTTCATTTCTTTTCAATGTTTTGGTATAGATTCTTTGGTTATCCTCCCCGTGTAATAATAACTTTGACTAGAGCCGACTTTAAAAGTGCAGAGTAACTCAACGCTCGTCGCTCAGCAGCATGAAATGAGTGCAGTCTTAAACCGCACTGATAGCCTGCACCAACGGCACCTGCGCGCGTCCCCGAGCCGAAGGCAAGTCGGGCGCCGCAAACCATCTTCCGCGCGCCGCATGCATTCTTCCGAGGAATGTCAGTGCAGCGGCATACACTGACTCGGAAAAAGTATTCAATCACCTGCTTTAAATTTTTGGGTGCTCTCCTATACCACAAAGGCACATGTATTGAAAAACGTCTATACTGCATTAGGAACACCTTAAGGCATCCTATTTACCAGTAAAAAGTTGGGAACAAACGCGCCGCCATTAGAGAGAAATTAAGGTAGACACGCGCACATGTGATCCAATCGTTTTTCCGCATTTGGAAAGCATCAAGTTTTTCCTCTTAAATCACGACGATACCGCATCACACTGCCTTATAACTGCACATACATCCTCCTCTTCAACAGTTCCCACACTTCTGATACTTAGAAGGCCACTATAGTTGCGCTAAAGGGCGTGGAGATGTCAAACTGGCGGATTGCAGAATAAGAGAACATTGCACCCTCCACGGTTTCTAGAATGGACGCACAGTGTGTTCCAACTCATGATTGCAACTTCAAAGCACCAAAGGGGAATTTGCATCTTAAATTGGACAAGAGAGATGTGTGCACAGCATTACAGATCTCCCTTTAGAACATACCATAAGTGCATCAGACCTGCAGCAGTGGTTTTTGCCCTCAGTATAAGTAGGTACTATCCTGGGTGCCCTCAGAGAACATGGAATCAAGGATTTTATCCATCAATCTACCCCTCTCTTCACCACAGGCCACTGGAGGAAACGAAACGATGGGGAGGAACACCATTGTTATTGGATAAATGAGGATTGGCGGGCAGTGATATTTTCTAATGAGTTCAATTTCGATATTTTTTGGTTCTAATGCTCAAGAGTGGTGTTGGAAGAAGAACTGAGACCTAAATGACCCAATATCCTCCAAAAATAAAATCAAGCACGGCAGGGGCAGCATAATAGTCAGAGGGGTGTGTCACGGAATGCTTCTGCCGAGAACAGCGCAGGCCAAAGCCGGGCGAGCTCGATAAGAAAACGAAATTTACCCCTCCAACCATTCTTTTAGGTTTCTTCTCTCAGTTTCAAGTTAACACGGCTTTGAGTTTTCTGCCCGCCGACGACGCAGGGGAAGGATTGAGTGACAACCATGTTCAAGACCGCATAGCGTCGGAAGGAGTGAATAAAGGCCGGAGATTTGGGAATATGCGCGACAACTATCAGGTCGCGGCGGGCGAGATGTGTGATTTCGGAGACTAGTAAGAGTTTTCTGGTTTTTCTTGAAGTTTCTTTATCTAGCTTGTAGATGCTGGAATAATCACGACGTTGTCGCGTATCTGGCGTTCAATTCTGCAGATATCATGTTCCCTGCGCCTGAGGACGTCAAATACATACCAGTACCAACAGAGGGGGTATGACCGTCGACATACGACCGGCTCCAAGACGACTTGCCCCGTTTCAGTGGGGCCGGGCGAGGGCAGGTTTGGGTCCGTCGAGTGAAAACAGGCACGGTCTTCATTTTTGGGGGTACAGATGCGGATTCAGGTGCCGCTACTTCGCCGGACACGTTCACCACACCGACACGGGTGTTCTCGCGCTGGTCAAAGACGAAACACAGATGGCGTACGCGGCGACGGCAAACGTCGAAGTAAATCGAATCTCCAACCACGCGCAAAAATTGCTGCGGACAAAAAGGTGCTCCTTACTAGCGACAAAAAATCTTATTTAGCTGATAGATAGTTCGTGTAGTTTCCGTTCCCTATCACGATGGCATACCAGAAAGAATTCGAGGGCGCAGACGGGACGAATGGGAAGTCCAAGACGAAACCTGTTCTCAGCGACGGAGCTATCGTTTCTCTGAACCTTGATCAGGGAACATGGACGTCGACGTCGTCTCCGAGACAGTGGTACCTCTACAGCCCTCCTGCGGCGAGAGTGAGCACGCGGCCCTCGCCCCATATTTCTGGCTATTCGATGACGCTAAACAAAATCGCAGTGGGTCTCGCGAATCCGTTCCTCGCTGGTTCAAGGGAGAAGTGGTGCTCCTCCGACGCCATCCGTCTGAGGTGTGTGGCAGCATCATCGACTTCATCGACTGACAATGCGGGTGTCTCGTAAGCTCCATTAATATCGTTCCCTTTTATATGCTTGTTAAATTTACTTTACACAGATTGACTTGTTCTTCAAAACAGGAAGCGGGTCCGCGTGTGAGTGTCTTATCTTCAAGCGCGTTAAAGCTTATTTGCGGATAATGCAGTGCTGGACACCGTGAATCGGCTCGGGAAGATTGTGTTGGATATGAGCCGTGCCCTGGGAGAGATTCCGGTGACAGTCAAGCCTCGCACGGGCGTCAAGGACAGGAAGAACACGGTACACAAGCTGATACCGCGCCTTGCACCCGAGTTCAGCGTTTCCTGCATCACGGTAAGCTCAGTGTGCATTTTAATAATATACGTTTGTTTATCCCAATCTTGTCAGCCTCACGGCCGCATACGCCAGCAACGATACGCGAAACTTGCGGACTGGGAGTGTATCAAGGATGGCGTCGAGGCCGACCACGCGCGCGAGGCAGACGAAGACTATGAGTCTCCTTCGAACCCTTTCAAAATTTCCCCGTTGTTTAAACACTTGCGCAGTGCCCGCGTACCGATCTTCGGTGGCGGCGCCTGCTTTATTGGGCGTGCGTTGAACAGAGTGGCGTCGACGGCGGCATGGTCGCCCGCGGCGCGCTGATCAAGCCGTGGATCTTCATTGAGATCAAGGAACACAATGGCATATAGGTGCGCGCGAACCCTCGAGGGCATCCGGATGGTGGGTTGCTCTCCCGCGTGGCGTTTATTGTAGCTAATCTTATGAGTACCTCGACTTTGGCTTGACGTGGGTTCACCTTCGATTATTCTTACATATGTGGATCGAACACTGATTGAAATGCAGGCATTTTGGAACGAACACGGTGGGCGTGAACTCGATGCGGCGCTACCTCTGCGAAGCGCTGTCGTTTCAGTATCGCTACATCCCCATCGGCCTGCGAGAACATCTCCCAAGATGCATCAACGACCGGCATTTTGCAGGCGCGACGAACTTGGTGAGTGGTGTCTTTGTCGCTGATCCTTTGGTCCTTCTGATGAGGCAACATCTAGAAACGCTGCTGGCGAGCAGGGATAGCAGGGACTGGGTGCGGATATCGGAGATGCTACTGGGGACACCCGAGGCGCGGTGGTTCACGCCGAAGCATAAAAGTAACGGGTATGAAATTCAAGGTTAAATTTGAAGATGGAATGAGGGAAAAACTGTACTACTGCTGCGCATGGCTTGAAGAATGTGTAGTATTCTGTGTTCGTGTACAGAGGCTGACTTCGGAATCTTGCAGCGAATGCTCTGAGCAGCAAACATATATTTAAATTCTTGGAGCTGTCCTTTCTAACAAATGTTTTCTTCAGGTGACGAGCCGATACGGGGACCCGAGACCGCAGTACCTCGCATTGACCAGCCGTAGGGCCTGACTTAGATGCCGTCATCCATGGATGGATGTGGATGGATGTCACGTGTGTGGATGTGGATGGATTAGATATTTTTGATTTCTTGCGAACTACGAGAGGCTCCGCCCATAAAATTGACCCGGAGTATCAGTTGGTCACATGGACTGGAGATATTAAATTTTTAGAGTAAATTAACCCGCCGGAGCGCCAATTTGAAGACCTGGCTTGCGTGGGAACTGGATGTTGGATATCTGTGGATGCCATCAATGAATGATGGATCATCCAAGTCAGGCCCTAGCCAAGTCGTGAATCACAGCACGTGACGCGTCGTTGAAATTGTGGAATTTGAGTTGAAAATAATTAGATTGGTTTGGTTTGGTGACTACAAAGTGGACCAATGTTGTACACTGGTGTGGTTAATATTTCCTGGCAGCTCCTACTCCTTGCTACAGTCGGAGATCAGTCAACTTGAAGTTGCGGTTTTCCTTCCTCGAGCGATCTGGGAAAGACAGGTGGTTAACTCTGTTATAAATTATGTCTGAACCTTACTTGTCATCGGGGCAGGTTTGGTTCACCGTCGTAACAGTAATTGTGTTCTGCGGAGACGTTGACTTGTAGACCGGCATGGATATATGTTCCACAATAGTCCTCCCGTGAAAGTGGACGGCATATTCCCGGGTATTGAGCCTGAAGAAAAAGGTAAACAAGTCTTTGCACAAAACCAGGGTTATGCGCCTCACATCGCCAGCATACTATTCATGTAGACTGGGCATGGGATTAACGGAACCTATGAGAGTTGTTTGAAGGAAGCCCACATTTGTCGCTAAGCAATATTGCGATCATGAAATAGAATTTGTGAGGTTGCGTGAGGAACTGCGGGAGTCCATGTATCCACGGACGTTTTCTTTATATGAGAGGTACGCACCAAGATTATATTCAGCGCCGCAAAGAGCATGGTGAAGACCCCACGATTTATGGCCGTCATAATGAGGAAGTTTAGTATTTTGTTGGTTCTGCAAATGGTCAGAGCCACTCTCCGTATCGGAATACTTAACATACGACTGAATTCCACTTCGGTTTTGGGCCAATCGCCAACAAAGTCCGAATGTAATCAATATATCGGCCGTCAAGGCGAACGAGGCTTGAAGGTTGTCCGTAACCTGAATGAGTTAGAAATAACAGCATGGAATTAATCAGGGTAACATACACTTAATTTCCCAAGCGCAGAGTATTGTTTGAGTTGAATACTGTGGAAGGTATTTAGTGTAATGTCATAATACAAACTTGAACCATTGAGAGCGAACCTGCGTATGACTTGGCCTGTTGAATAATTAGATCTACCAGAGGATAATAAACTACACCATGCACACACCCAGTCCGCAGCCTAAACACATATACGGGTAAGATTGGATGTATTTCAGGTCCGTGTAAGCAACATACCCAGCGCAACGAGGGATAACAAGAAAATAAGGATCGGTATAATCTTGTGTTGCTTGTGCACTGGCATTGAGCACAGATATTATTAGTTCATCAGATAGCTCATAACTCGCTGAACTCACGTTGATAAATGCACCGAGAAAAATGCCTGGAAGCGATCCAAATCAGAGGATGCATCGCAGCAGTCAGTTAACTGACGCTTGAGCCACAAATATTGATAGGTACTGGTACACGGGCTGAGTGAAATGCGACTGATTTGCACATGAGAATTACCATCGCGGTCAGTTCGACCATGTCCACCCTGACGTGTGGACCTACGAGCGGCTGGGAGAATATGGTGTCCACGTTACCGATGAATCGTATTGAGGTTGTCGAAGCTACCGAACCCAGTCACGAACCAAGTCCAGATATTTCCAAAGGCAGCACCGAGTTGAACACATTCGAGTACACTTCCTTAAAATATTAGTTACATACGGGATTCAAGTCGCATTAACCAACAGAACAACAGCAACCTGGCAGTCAGTCATAACATCGAAGCTTTTTAAACACCAACACATACTGTTCCCTTGACGCTCCAAGTATCCTTGGGGTACCAAACGAAGTAGCTGCCACAGGATGTCAAATCCTGGTTCACCGCAAATGATTTAGATTTACGGACAGAAAGCCTTGCATAAGCCCCATTCCTTGTAGACTGCGATGCACATGGGTATTACTTTCATGCATCAGAGAAAGTGGCAGTACACACATTGCTTGAAGAAACACAGCTGTCAGATAGATGCCATTGGTCGACGCTATGCTGTTATCCATTTCGAAGAACGAAGAAAGGTTGCGGTGGGCCAGGGGTTCAGAATGTGGTGGCTTCACTGGGCTTTTTCAAGTCCAGACGCGTGAGTGCTTCTCATGAGCGTCCCATCGTCTGTTCTCCTAATTGCGACTGAACGTACCCACGATGTTATTGCATCTTATGGAGAGACAGCGGGACAGCACACGCTTTATGATTCTATACTGCAGTGACTTTGATCAACATGATATGAATGAGTTGTTCAACTCGTTTTGGTGAACTTGTCCCAGACTAAAACGTAGTGGCGCCCCACCTTCGGTTGAAAGAGAGAATTTTGATACGGGGAATCAACGGTCGTCAATGAATACCAGGCACAGCACGCACATGTTCACACGTCCAAGTTTATTTTACAAAGCGAGCCGGGATCATAGTTGGAAGGTCGGCCGGGCACGGCACAGCACGGCGCAGCGAACTTCTTTGGTGGAGCGATCAGCGGCACCGAACCGGAGTTATTGCGGACATCAAAGAGTTGAGCGGAGATTGAAAACCCTTTGGAAAGGAGGAGCAGGCAGGGTAATATTCACGAAGATGAGCGAGGATTCAGGAGTTTTCTTCCATCTTGATCTACCTCACCGGGACCCAGTCATTCCTGTGATATATATATATATATATACACGAGGTATGGTTGTGCAAAGGACTCCTCATTTCTGTTCGATACACGTGGGAAAAGATGGAAGAAAGATCGAGGGGCCGAAACTTCTCGGTGTGCGAAATAAATATCATTTATGCAAATGGAACGGAGTACCGTTGATCCTCGCTTCTCGTAGGCATGCCTATAATTCGACTGAATCTTCCACGAGCCAACCACCACCGCTACCGTCCATCTATCCATGACCGCGTTCGACACAGTATTTTCCCTGGTACCGATCAGCGAGAGAGTAACTCTTTCGATTTGTGTGGTGCCAAGAGTTGGACCTGATTTCCGGGGACTACTTTCGCAGGCGTGTGGAATACTGAAAAATGTCTGACGACGCATTTCGCACGGTTCTAATCTCCCCTGACGCGGTTGCATGCAACGAACTGCTTGCCGTGAAAATGCAGAGGTATACCATTCACAGCCGAGAAACCACCAAGAGGCATCCAAGATGGTGAACGTAGGTGATCATACAAGGGCTGCGAGGCGTGGAATTCCATTCATCATTCCCTTGAACACTTCTTTGTTCGATGAACTACCCACTGAGGCCCTACGGCGGAGTTTGAGACTTAGAGAAGTTAGTATGTGAACGATAGGTGTATTCTTGTCTGTTGGTTCACATCAAGGCGGGGAGGTCCGTCAGTGATGTACAGCATGCGAAAAATTCGACGGCGAAGATTACCACGCTAGACTGAGAGCACCAAATCTGATGGATTGGTGCGTTGGCTTCCCTGTTTTGGGAGGGGGATGGAGTCGGTCGAACACTGCATGGACAGAAAATCACTCGGATCGCACCGACAGCTTCATAATTTGAGTAACCGAATACACGCGCAGCGCAGCTTGTTGAGTCGGCGTTGTAGAAGGCTATAAGTCTGGAGGGAATCACTATCGATGCACTGGGGTAGGTTAATTTACATCCGATCTATGGGAACCATTGCAGAATAACTCTTGTTATCTAGTCTCTTATAAACAGACGCTACAACAAAATAGATGCTCGTACCTCGCATGTTGTACTTGATATCAGCCGATATGCGAACATCGGTGGTCAAACCGGCAATCGGCCCGCGTTGATCATGGACTCGGGAAGAGAGAGCGATCAGATTCTCTTCTCGACCATGATGTCATTGACCATCTTGCGGCTCAAGACTTGCTAAACTAGATAGACTCGCAACGACGCGTCTATCCTGCATCTGACGGCGGTCGTGGCACTCTATGGCTATCCTCTACTCCGTCATGGGCTGCCAACGAGCTTCAGTGGCAACGAAACGCAGACACCGCCAGCGACGTCGGTGGTCTGTTTCAAGTAGATAGCGTGGCAGGGAGCATTATCGGATGAATCTTAATCGTGAGTTGCCCTCGGTGCTCGTTATTTTCCCTGTTTGTAGATGTTCTAGATGATTTATCAGCTAAGCGGGCTGGCGTACTTTGAGCTTCCTGTCTTGGGACGCCGTTGCCCAGCTTCATCTGGTGCGTACTGTTTCCCTTCTCCCTCCTTCATATTCACCCCCCAGCATGACACCTTCTCGTAGGCAGTTCTCGTAAGGTTCTCAGTTGTTGATCCTTCCTCTACTCATCTTTCCCGCTTACGCTCTTCCAAATCCTCGACTACGCCGTCATTTTGAGAGGGAGGATATTCCTTCCGCATGGTCGATACGAAAGTAGGCTTCAAATGGCGGCGCCCTGACATTTTCTGCACCATGCGATGCAGAAGCGCGAAGCCAACCCCGCCTTTTCGAGGACGTTTTGTGCTTATGCAGCCGCTGCGTCACTGAGACGATGCTTGGATGGCCTTGATCACTTTGTTCTCAATCGCTACACGGATTCCTGGAACTAGTTGACACGCGATTCCGTCGCACGCAGCCGTGCGCAACCGCAGCGCGCGCCGGGAGTCCTCCCCGCTCGAGAACAGGCGCGATGCTCGCTGTCGTTGTGACGGCTCGGGATGCGTGGTCAAAGAACTGACGGTCCGTATCAGTCCAGACTGCCTTATTCTTTTCTGTGTCTCTCTGCTCCCATTCTTCTCCTTTTCTCCACGGCTCTCTCCTCCCCGGCGTCTGCCCATTCAAATTATTTCGTTCAGATCACCTATTTCTTTCACACTTTCCGAGTGCTCCGCCGCGCACGCAACGCCCTTCGACCCTCTTTCTACTCTAGATCGCAGCTGATACGTCGCAGGCCGTGTGCGCTTCCATTCGCTCTCGCTGCATGACATCCGGGGTGTGTGCGAAAATGATCGCATCGGCGAGGAAAGTCCTGATTCAGTGGGTATTCCTGTCTTTTGGCAGTGCGCGAGTGCTCTTGCTGAGAGGATGGATAACTGGATGAGACGCTCTCGCCTATGCACCGTACTTGCTGACCGTCGTGGCACGAACGTAGTAGAATTGGAATCAGTGTTTCGGTCGTGGTGGATTTTGCCTATCTATCTGATCCGACAACCTGGGGCCAGGTTGTCTTCTTTAAGGCCGATATCGCATTAAAGAAACCTATCTATCTTATCCCAGAACCTGGAGACAGGTTCTTTTTCTTTAAGCTCCATTTCTCTAAAATAAACAGGACTTGGAGCTGAATTCTATCAGAACCACTCTTCGCTTCGCTGATAAATGCTTGGTACTGAATTGACCTCTCTTCCCTGCGCTCATAAATACTTGGCCTCGGATGGGTGCAAAACTGATTGAATATTGTTAGATTGACATCTGGAACTGAATTATAGTTTTGCGTTGTGGAAGGGGAAGTCGTCGTTAATGGTCGTGAATCCATGGAGAGTCACCCAGAATCACTGAGTCAGACAAAAGAATACATCGCCCAGATGAGCGAAGTGTCACCCAGTTTCCTTAACGCGGCATGTGCGTTACGGAAAAGTCACCCAGTTTCCTTAAAGCCGTGCACACCTTACGGAAGAGTCACCCAAGGTTACGGAAAGTCACCCAGTTTCTTCGCATGATGGAAAAGTCAGCGAGTTTTAAGGGAGAGTCGCAATAGTTTCCTTAAAGCCATGCGCACCTTACGGAAGAGTCACCCAATGTTACGGAAAGTCACCCAATAACAGGCAACGTGACGGGGTTTGCTGGGAAAGTCACCCAGTTTCATTCACGGGCAATCTATGGTTTAGGGAAAAAGGCTTTGTAACGGTTTGTGAGCGCAAACAGTGGCGCCACTGTTTTGGATCAGATAGAGAGTTTTTGTGTTTTCTTTTATGGGCTGTGAGGTGAAATATCACAGATTTGCTGTTTTTTGCGAGGGGATAGAGTTTTATTCGTGGTGGATGCAATACTGGGGCGCTCGGGATAGGATTTGGTGCGGGGGAACCCAGTGTTAGTGGGAACCGACCTAGAAAGTCATCGTGGGCCGGATCGGACGGGCAAGCAGTTGTTCAGAGGCAAGAGGGTCCATTGTACTCACGTGAAATCCGGTGTGAAGACCCAGAGTTGGCTGGATGGATTGTGATGCTAATTCGTGCCATTGCAACAAAAAGAGAAATTGGACTCGGAATAACCTAGGGGTTGCCATGAATGCTAGGGCTTGTCTGTCACCGAGCCAGTGAGCTTGTACGCAAATGCGGCGGTCTGTGCCGCATGGTCTCCCTCATGCTCCAATTTCACTTCCACATTCGAGGCTCTCCTTCCTGCAACATATACGAATGCATGCTGGAGCATCGTCATCGATAGTATCTGGGGTGAATATCACTCTCCCTCATTTGAACGACATCCAATCACTAATGTGGTCCATGCTTTTGCTCCATGAAGATTTCGAGGCACAGAACAATTGTTACTGTTTTGACTCAGATACAGACAGTCTGTCTTGCAGTTGACCAAATATTAAATTACTGGTAAATCCCCAAGTTTGGACACCATGAGACAGTAAACATTTAAATACATTTTGTGACTCCAAATATGGTTATGTATAACAAGTTTCAATAGTGATAGGAGTGAAAAAACTCTGTACATCTGAACATCTCTTGTGCAATTCCTGTGAAATCAGAAGTTCTGGAGTGTCCTGATACCTGGCCTCCTTCAGAGTATAGTGACCAGTCTCAGGCAGAGTTCACATGGTGGCTTGGTTGAAAAATACAATGCTTCCCTGACCCTCCCGATCACCTTCCTGGATAGGTCTGGTATTTTCAGGTGTAGGCTGTGCATCAATGTCTGTGGTCACAAATTTTATATCTAATCACTGGTTGAGCATGCAGTCAATCAACCGCTAATGTAGCTTGCCTTGGACATCAATGTTCAAATGATAAAACAATCATGATGGATAAATGGCCACTGTCCAAGGAGGCATCTGGATGGTGATCCCTGCTTCCCAGATCACCAGCCATGTCCATACAGTGTCATTTAAGTTCGCTGAATGGGGTCAGTGGTAGACAAGGTATGAAGGAAGTGCACACTACCAGATGGGAGAACATAGGTCAATACAATGCACACACCAATCTGATTTTTTTATCAGTAGGTGGGTAGCAGTGAACCTGGTCCTGTCCAGGGAAATAGGTGTGGAGGCAGAAGTTCCAAAATAACCCAAACATGGGTTTAATTTGATGCTTTTCCCAATGGACCTGGGTGTCCTTGTGAAATTTCTTGGCAACACCCGGAAACACAGTCTGTACCTGGTCCTCGACGAATGTACTAGAGGGGAGAGGTCGGCACATGCCACAGTTTGAACTCAAGGCAGAAATTCAAACAGACATGATCCTGGAGACAACTTCGCCGTAATAAAACGATAACTTCTCTGCAACTGGCTTGGTTTTCCTTTGCCCTATGACCATGAGAGAGTTCACATAGCATTCTTTCGTTCCCCTAATTCGATAAATCACGTGTATAATTATCGGGAAGTCTCCAATTCATGAAGTTTCGTTGCACATGACTTGATCCGTTTCTGCATTATCCTAAAACTCATATAAGTTTCTCTAACCAATAACCATACAGTGTACTATTGTTTGCCTGCCTCTGCAAAAGTGTGTACCTCTAAGCCGCACGAGTTCGCGCTCCACGGTGCACCCTTCCTTCCTTCCTTCTGCGCGCTTGCTTGCTGACGCCGCGCTGCAGGGCACCCGGGCGTCATCCCGCCGCAGGCCAAAGCATGGTGAGGAGCCGATGCCGAACGCAAACGAGACACGCGACACGCCATGCTCCTCCCACTGTAGAAGCACCGCATGCCGCAGCCGCCAGATCTTCCGCATGCCGATGACTTGGTGTGCGACTTGAAGGTGTGCAACTGAATGGAGTTTTACTCCTCTGCTTCTCATTTGATGTGCTGACGGGTGTGCAGAACTATATACAAAGGGCCATGTGGTGCTGGAAATCTCGCTGTGCGTGCAGCGTGCTTGTGGAGTCCTTGGTATGTGCCTTTCTTTGTCTTTCGCTCCGTACTTGACGCGCCTATGCTGACAACGTGCGCAGCCTGAGAACTTCTTCCTAATCAATGAGAAGGAGTTTGTCGAGGGCCCGAGTTGAAAGGCCTCAACCCCCAGACCGGTCACTGGTCTAACTGCAAGTGCATAAGGCCCCAACCGTTTAGTTTTCGTTTGAAGAAACGGGAAAACTAAACGGAAACAGTTAGTAAATGTTTTAAAACTGTTTAAAACTGTTTATAAACGGTCATTTCGGCTGGCAATTTTGCGGAGACATTCCAGGCCTGTAGACTTGAAATTGTTATCCACAACAGACTTCAACAGACAGAAAGGTCCTCAGAGAGATCCCTATGCTCCACTCGGAGAAGAACAGGAACACAATAGGGGCAGCGGGACGAGGGCAGGAAGTTGGCGGGTGGTGAGGCGGAGATGGTCGCACGCCATCACTCATGTGAATAATTACCAGATTGGGAAATATCGCTTGGATCGCAACCAAATCAACACTCCTCAGTGAGCACCTCATTTATGGGCCTTGGGTGCATTTCATGAACGACATTCAGATTGTATCTGGGTCTGAACACTTGATATATAATTGATAGCACAGTGGGTGAGTTTGGACAATCATTTGAACCGTTTACAAACCGTTTGTTTACCGTTTGCGAGCCCCTACAAACTAAATGGAAATAAAAACGGGTTTTACCATTTGAAAATGTTATAAACGGAAATGGTTGGAGCCTTATTGTATACCACTCTGAGGCTCCACCCTCGACCAAAAACACCCCAGAGATGACGGGGAGTATATATCCACAGAACAAGACCTAGAAATCGCCGAGGCGGAGGAGAAAATGGCAGAGTCCCTAGAAAATATGGTGACTTAGTCTGTACCACAACACACTCTCTAAAACTGGCTGGCCTGTGCTGTCAGAGTTCCACCGGGCGAGTAGGGACAGCTACCGTGGCTGAATCAATGCGTGGTGGTTCGATTGCGTGGTGCTCAACAAGGAGCATTGGGCACAAGAGTCAATGGTAGATGTCCGGGTCGGACATCGTTTGGAGGGGGGCGCCTGTGGCTGTGCAAGTAGTTTAGACGAAATGTTTGTACATATATATCATCACCTTTCTTCCTCAGTTTCTATCGCCACTCCTGAGGTCTAGCAGACCATCTTAGCCGGCATCACTGGCATTCAGCTCTCAGAGATCCCGAGCGGTCTCCAGCGGTATGTCCTTCACCGAGATGTGGCCTTCGCCTCAGACATCTGATCCGCGATACTGTACCATTTCGACCGAATGTTCACACCATGTCACCCGTCACCTCAAATGTTCACTGGGTTCGGTGTTCAAAACCCAACCGACAGCGTCACCTTCTTGCCAAATGTTCATTCCATCAATCAGCCTGCCCTTGCCCGCGCAGCACTCCCTAACTGCGATCCGAAGACCTACAGGGCTTGAGAAGTTGATAGCAATATTTAAAAATTCAGGAGGTAATCAGGTGGGACAACTCTGTTGCCTTTCGGACTCTTTCGGACAGCTTTGGTCGGCTTCACATTCACTTAATTCTCTAAATGTCTACTTGCTACCATAGCTGAAGAGATACCGAGCAGGTACAATCGTGAAACCGGGTGACGCCAGTCGTGCCATTTTTTTGGGGGGGATTCATTATATAGTGATGTTCTGGCTTTGGCCTCAGGCCAAAAGGCCATGGCTTTCTGGCTTTGGTACCAGGGCCAAAGCCAAGCCAAAACCCTGGCCTGGGTTGGCTCTTGGCCTGGCCTGAGATTTCGTCGGGCCAAAGCCAGAAATCGCCCCAAATGCCCACCAAAAGCCATGGCTTTCTGGCTTTCAGGCCAGAGCCAGAGCTTGGCTTGGCTTGGCTTCTGGCCTGGCCGCCAATTTTTGGAAGCCAAAGCCAGACGAGGCCAGGCCAAATCCATGGATTTCAGGCCAAGCCAAGGCCAGAACATCACTAAATTCATAGTTTTATGGATGCAGAGAAAATGCAAATTTATTCCTCTCTCATCCCTCTACCAATAGGGGCAGTCAGAGTAGCCAGTTCTGCCCGGTTTTGACGGTCGGTTTTGAAGACGGTTTTGATTTATTTAATCGTGGGAGAACCGTTTTAAATCGAAAACTGCCTGTAAAACCTTCTCTGGAGGAGGTTTTAAACGGTTTTGAAGACGGTTCTGAGTATTATCGTGCTCCATGGTCGTCTAAATGCACGCAAAAGACCTCTTCTGACCCTCTAGCTGCTGAAATAATACAGGCATTGTTCAAAACCGTTTTCAAAACCTTTTTCAGAACCAACCCCAAAACCGCCAAAACCGTCTACTCTGACTGCCCCTAATGGACACCAACAACATCTTCAAAAAATCCGACTGGATTGCGCAAGGCAAGGCGTGGGCATCTGCCTTGCCGATGGTGAGAAAAATAGCAGCGGAGTTCTTCTCTGTTCTGCAGGTGCTCGAACACGAACTTCTTCTGGAGCACTGTTTTTTATCGCTTTTTCGCTGTTTTCTCTTTTGTGAAATTTAGCCTGGCTCGAAATTTGTTTTTACGCCCTCTGGGGGTATGAAAAAAAAGGATGTTCATTCGTCGGACATCACCGTCACAGGTACCAAATTTGTTCAGTTCACGACCCTCCGTCACCCGTCACCTGAACATTCGGTCGAAATGGTACAGTACGGGCCGACGTCTGTGTGCATTGGTTGAGCGGAGTCAGCGGCGCTTGCGGGGCTCAGCAAGACCGAGGCGTCTCGTTCCTGCGCAGGCGCATGACGCTTGCGAGAAAGCTCGAGCGCCCGAGTCCGCTCAGATGTCTGCTGCGGGCGATGCAGGCCCATGTCTGCGCGCATCACGCTCAAGCCAACGCGCCAGCGCTCCCGGGATGGTGCGAGCTCGTGCGTCACCGAAACTCACGGGGAGTGCGCTCACGAACCGCCCGAGACGACGGCAGCTGCTTTCTGCGGGTGAGACGCGCTGAGTCGGCGGCATTTGCAGGTAACCATTGTCCGGGCGCAAAGTCGGTCGTCCTTAGCTGCCACTGTCCTTCAATAGTTTTGCAATAAAATTCTGCGCGAGTGCGATGAATTATTGGGATTGAAATACATGGGCTTGCGTGTGCAGTACCTACCAGCGCGCCGATGTTAACTTACGATTGAGTATGGAATAAAAATACTGGAGTAAAAGTCAGCACTCGCAATAATGGGTAAAACGAATAGAAATATGAATGCGTACCTTGATGCCGCTCTTGTGGGCGGCCAGAGGTACGCACGATGCATTTTGCCCATACACACTGCACTTATCATCAATTGCATGAAGCCGCGTACACCCTCCCTGTCGCCCGCAGGTGAGACTCGCCCACCGCTGCACCGCCTCCACCTCCAGCAGGTCCTGCTACTGACACTCCCCGCATCGCCTTCGCGCGCGCATCGTCCCGTCTGCGCACCGTGCCACTCGTCGCATCTCGAGGCGTGGCAGAAAGGATGGCGCGTTCCCGAGGCACATCGGACATGTGCGCGAGATCGGCCGTCCCCGCGGCAAGCGAAGGACACGCACGGGGTTAGTAACTCGAAAGAACGTCAAACTAAGGTGTTAATCACCTCAATACGATGCTAACTGTTGAGATAGCACACGTCGAACGCCCTGGACAGAGTCCTGGTAAGCAAAAGTAGCGAAAACTGGCAATTTAACTGGACTCACCTCCAGCTTGCAGGTAAGTCAGTCGGCCATAAGAGCGTCAGACGACACGAATAGGAGTCTAACAAGATCGCTGTAGAAGCAGAATAAGGGAATAGAAGGGTTGAATCGAAAATTTACCACGTCTTACTTCATAGCTGAGTGAGAACGAAATTGAGTACGCAGCCTTCAAGGCCATCTAACGGCCGCTGTTGTGCACTCAGATCGGAGGTGCACAGAACGAAGACGAAGTACGGTGGAGCAAAAGTCAGAAAACTCGAAGAATACCGAAACATACCTCTTAGCTTCCAAGACAAGTCAGTCCACGCTCAAGGCGCAGTATAAACACCCGAATACGCTAACTAGAGTCATGTAAGATCATTAGTAGGATTATAAGTAGGGCAAAGTGGAATTTAAACGAAATCTTACAGGGGTTTTCAGATAGCCAATTGAACGAAGTTAGCTTGTTAGATAGGAAGGAAATCAAACGAGTCGATAACCCACCTTGAATGTGCTTGACAGTCCGGGATCAATCGGTCATAGTAACGCCACAGGAAGCTGGATAGAGGCCGATAGGATCCTCTTTAACAATAAAAGCAAGGCAACCTAGGATTTGAACGCACTCTTGCCTCAGCCAAGGCTGAGAGCAAAGTTAGGTTAGTAGATGTGAAGGACATCGAATGGGGCGATAACCCACCTTGAAGTCACTCTAGTGCTGTGTAATCTATGCCTATTTACCGTGTTAGAAGCCTTGGAATGGGTCAGCAACCAAAAGTCGGAAAAACGCGAAATTCATTGGACATACCTTACAGCTTGAACACAACTAGTTGGTGCTGGGGGACAAGCGTATACTTCGTCTATGTATATTAGATGCGTTAACTTTATTTTCACGCAGTCAAAAGCTGCATCGGAGTGCCTTTGTTTCCTTTTTTTTATGATATATTTTCATATATAGGGCGAAAATTTCAGCAAAACATGAAACAAAGAACTTCAATGCACCTTTCAACAGCGTGAAAATGAAGTCTTTCTTCTTTCTGTAAACGGGCGCTGAAAGATGAACTTTCAGGAGTCCTTTCACAACTCACTGAGAGTGAACAACTCTCCGTTTTCGAAAGAGCCGCTGATTGCGGCTACTTCCGTATCTACAAGTTTTGAATTTTCTACTCTACGCTAATGTATTGACCTAGGTCAATATTTTGCTTTCTCTGGTGTGACTGGGAGGTGCGTGCCAAAGTCACCACGCATGTCACATACTATCATCGGGGAAACCCGAAGGAACCTCAATGTCCTTTAGCATCCCTTGAACTCGGGTCAGGTATTGTGTTCGACCTCCAATTACCATACTAATGATGTGGCGCTTCCCTTCCAGAGTCGGACACCTTTGTTGGTTTCTCGGAAGATCCCGGCGTGATCAAATACTACGACGCACGCCTACGCAGCATCCGTGAATCCCGAAATTACGAGTTCGTTGAACCCAGCACCACACAGGAAAATAGCGCGGGTGATCAGCGGCTCGAGGGGGAGATAGAATTGATTGGCGATCCGCTGTCACCGAAAGGCACGGAAACAACTGATCATGATCAGCTCCAACCGACGCCAGCAACGCATCACGCACCAAATATAGTTGACGCGCCAGCAAAGCCCACCGAACCGCGTCGCTCACCCCGAGAAATAAAGGATTACGACTATAAGAAGGTCAATAATCCCGCCGCACGAAAAGCCGCACCGCCACGCACCTCGGACCCATCACCCGAATCCGCGAATGTTGCGTTGATCCAAAGTTATCTAGCCGGTGACGGCGAACACATGAACCGTGATAATTTCCCACGCAGTCTTGCTGAGGCGCAAGCATCGCGGGAATGGCCCGAATGGAAAAAGGCAATGTATGAGGAAATGGAAATGATCGGGGAAATGGGGACTTACCAGCTCAAAGACCTTCCCGAGGGAAGAGATCCAGTTGGATGCCGGTGGACCTACGTCAATAAATACGACGAGCACGGCCACATTTCGTGATACAAAGCCCGGCTCGTTGCTCAGGGATTTTCGCAGATCCGCGGTATTGATTTCACCGAAACTTTTGCCCCGGTTGTACGTCTCGAATCGGTCCGCGCTGCACTGGGTATCGCCACCATCAAGGACTTTGAAATGGGTCAGATGGATATCAAAGCAGCGTACCTCAATGGAGAACTCGAAGAGGAGATATACATGCGCCAACCTCCCGGGTATGATGACGGTTCCGGACGCGTCTGCCGACTGTACAAGACTCTGTGCGGGTTAAAGCAGTCAGGGCGCGAGTGGAACAGGGAACTCGACAGGAAACTCGTCTCTGTTGGATTCACAAAGCTAGAAGTGGACCACTGTGTCTACAAGCGCACCCGAGACGGCAAAAACGTTTTTTTGACAGTCTGGGTTGATGACTTGTTGATCTTCGCGGAAACCACCGATGATCTAGCAGCAATCAAAGCGGAATTAGCCGCGCTATTTGACGTGAAAGACATGGCACGGCGGGCAATTGCCTGTCATGTTCCGTGGCAGACCGGTCAGTCATCGGCCGTGTCACCGCGCGGTCACCAGCGCTGTCATGTTCTTTTTGATGCTTGTTTTGATCGCCGGGAAAGTCTGCCTGTGACAAAAAACTTTGGTTGAATATTTCACACTCTGTTTGTCCTTCTCACTCCCGAGGCCCAGAAAAAATCAGGAGTCACCTAGAGTGTATACTGATATATACGTGAGCTCATCTTCCGAGTTTTCGCCCTCTAATTTCCAGATTCCGCCGTTGAAGGGTTGCAGGAGGTCACCGTGGGGAAGCTGTCACATGTTTGTTACTTCTGCAACTTTCATCCTGGAACGTCGATACATTACGAAGGGAAAGCACTAAAAGTCTCGTGAGACTACCTGTATACCCAGCGGGCTTCGGCTTTTCTTCTTTAATTTAAGATGCAGTATTGGGCCAAGTGTGTGGGTAGCCGTTGGAAATCACTCTATTTGATGGACCGGTAACGGATTTTCAAACCCTTTCTCTGTAGGTATAGATTATATATCCTGTAATAGAACAATTGGTTCTCTCAAGAAGTCCGGCCGGACGCTCCGGGCTTCAGAGGATGGATTTAACGCAGGGAAAATTGAAGTCTGAGCGCAGGTCTGCGGCTCGGCTTATACACGGCAGTGATCTCCCATCAACATGCCGCTCGGATCATTTTCTGCTCTCTTCAACCGCCGCGAGCGAGTCCTGACCGTTCCATAGTACCTGGCATCAAAGAATAGTATGTGTGATATCCGAATCTTCTGCCGTGTTGCACAGGTGTATTTTTTGCATCTTTTTGCATTTTCTTCTTGTCATAAATGCAGCAAAGCTTTGCGAAAACAACGCCTACCGGCGATCAAAATAAGCATCAAAAAGAACATGACAGCGCTGGTGACCGCGCGGTGACACGGCCGATGACTGACCGGTCTCCCACGGAACATGACAGGCAATTGCCCGCCGTGTGGGAGAGCCAAAGAAAATCATTGGCATCGAGATTGAGAGGGACCCCGCAGAACCCGCCATTCGTGTTGTTGTGTAGTATAAATACTGGGCACTCATGCCCGTAATAATTATCCTCTTATTTTTATCTCTCTCTCACACGGTTCGAGTCTCGGGAGTTAGCCCCCTATCCTACAACATATTTACCTTGGAAGCCATCGCGATTAGCCCTGGTCCCGTTGATCTCAAGAGGATGGCCAGCGCACTTGCGGATGTCTGTGGGGTTGACGCCTTCAGGGAGGACATCAGGAACTTTCATGACACCGAGAGCACCGCATTCATCAGCAGTGGTATTAACGCTGGCAGCAGCGATTTGCGACAGCGTAGCAGCGACAAGGGTAATGAAACTGGTTGAGCCTGAGAATTTCATACTGATTACTAAAACAGAGTCAGTATGTGTTTTGCTGGGAGAATTCTCAGCTTACCAGTTGGACAGTTAGCTGATGGACTTTGTGAGTCTGAGTCAGTTCCCTGAGGAGAGTAGGGTTTGCTAGACGGCCTTTTATACTGCCTCGACTCCCATCATAATAGTTTTTGGAGCCGGTTGTAAGTACACCCCTCGAAAACTAGAAGCTGTGTGGCGCCGATGTTTACGGGCCACCAGTCGGGGTACCAATCTGCGAAAAATCTACCTGGGGTCGATTTCTTTTTTCAGAGCCTCGAGGGGGACCTTCTTCGCTTCCAGTTCCCGGTCGGTCGGAAAGTAGTTATCTAGTGTGGGTTCGATGCGGGCACAGCATTGCGGCAACGGGGTCGCCAGACTCCGCGATCGCGTGTGCTCAAGTTCCTGGTACGTCTTAGGTTCCAGGTCTCCAAGCTGATGCGACTCAGGCACGCCCTCATGCCGGTGAACAGCCCTGCCGCTGGCGAGCCAGTGCATCTAATGCGTATGCCAGTGCGGTTCCCGTTGAAGGCGTTTGATGTTCGGCTGGTGAGTCGAATGCTGTCGAATGAGGGGTTAAATGCTATATGCATCGGCGACTAATCATCTATCTATGCAATATAGCATTGCGAAATGTTTCTTGACAGACGTCCAAGTGGAGACTATTAGGGCGATTTGTTCTTCCCTCATCGCTGCGAGGGTAAGGCTACTGCCAACGCCTTCATTGATTACTACCAACCTGCTGAACTAGAAGCTAATTTTGCTGTGCGTCTAGACGAATTCCGACGCGCGATCGAGCGGATCAGAGTGCGTTCCTTTTCTGTCTGATATATATATATATGCTTTGGGCTGGCTGGTACCTTTGATGCCAAGCGCATGGTTTTTCGGCCCAAAACTGTCGACTGTCTCACACCGGGCGCTCAGCGCCAATCTCGTAGGCCTCAGTCGGTGCCAATTCTCTTCATTTCCGCCTCGAAGGCTCGACGGGTAGAGATCAGAAACCTCTAGCAAAATTCGCGCCAATCCAGTTTAGTATCCGACCAAGTGGTGGGTGGGAATCGAAATTCACTATGTCTGCGCAGGCGCCCGCTTGAGCCGTAAATGTGCCAATCTAGTTCAGTGTTCATACGAGATTGCGAAGCCCACCGCGCTCTCGTATCTTTCGAGTTTGGAGACTAGATAATGGGCCGAAGAAATGAACTGTCAGGTACTATGTGAGATATGCAGCCACGTCCCACGTAGCGCTGACCGAGTCACCGAGATGCATAACACCTCGTGCCTCCCATTGCCGCAATCAGGAGGTGCTCGATCTCCGGATCGTTCAATATGGTTAGGTAAGCTGATAATCACTCGGCGTTCGCCGAGCACTCGTTCAACACCTTTAAATTCTGTGTTCATCGTGAAAGACCTGATAAGTCTGAAGTAGAATAGCTGTAGATACATGGTAGGTACAAAACTTGAGAGTCTAAGCCTTCGCTGTGTGGGAACATTCAAGGCTTGAAAATGATGGATTGATGAAATTTCCTTTTCCAGGGGGTGGGTGGGGTCGTGGGAAGTATTAGCTGATCCAGAGAGCGAGCACCTCTTAGCCGCAATAGCACCTGCTTCAGCTGGCATAGCCTGTTACAAATAAGGGCCGCTCAAAAAGCGGCCCCAAGACCCCGTTCCTGAGTGTTGTTCTGCCAATCTCCTGCTTGAACCTTCACTGGGTGCCTCTTCATCCATACTATACTGACATGGTATCCGCCTTCTGGTACGATATAAGTCAGCTATGGGTGAGCATTCCAGCTTCGAATGTACTTACCAGAGAAATTCACGACACCGCTGGCAGGTCGGGACGTTCTTTTACGGTCTGTTGCCTCTGATGCAACGACCTAGACTCATGGTTCGCAATCCCCAGGGATATACCTCGTGCTTTTCTGTATCTGCATGTACATCCTGCTTCACCGGCCTTCCAGTCGAGGAAACACCGTCCTTCTGGTCACAGCAATCGCCCTTTTCACCTTTTCTACAATCCTTATCGTACTCATCCTGGTCCTGGTAACCGCCGAGATCGAGGAACTGGCAAGCATCCCGTCTGACAGCATTCAGAACGCGGCTTACATTATCTACGCCATTAACAAGTAGGTATATATATCAAGCTCTCATCTAATTCGGATACTCACATGATGGCAGTTCTATCGCTGACGGCCTACTCGTATGTGCATTTCACCAGTACCACTTGTTTTGATCAATTATCTTGTAGATTTACCGCTGTTATGTCGTTTGGAACCACGATTGGCGTGTCATAGTCTTGCCGGTAATGCTGCTCATCGCCAGCACCGGTCAGTGTCTCTTCATCCTGTGTCTCACGGGTTCTCACGTTAGGTGAAGCGTGCGGGCTTGACGTCTTTCTGGACGCAACCCCGCAATTCGCAGTCATTCTAGGTACCAATTTTCTTGCAACCGGTCTAACAGGCAAGTCCATCTCGTGGCCACTGGAGCCTCGACGCTAAATAAGATCGTGCAGCCGGCCGCATCTGGTGGATCAGCCACCACTCTCGCGCGTACTTGGGGGCAGCCGCGCAACGACGATATGCATCTGCCATACACAGGGGGCAAAGATCATGGCAGGTAAACTCTACCTGCCGTGATGGATGTTCATCGGGCTATCGTTGGGCTATCAACCACTTCTCTCTCCTTTTTACCCACACCCACAATTCGGCGACCATTGTTCGTATAAATAGTTCTTCAACTGTCAATCAGATTCGCGGTCACGTGTGATTGTCGTTCGACGCACGCAAACTTCAAAAAGAGTAAATAGTTGGTAGAAGTTTGTAACTGCAGGGATTAACACAAATGTTATCCATAGTTTATACATGCAGGCATTAGTGTAATCAGAATCAAGCCTAAGCTCACAGCCTAACAAAATATATGCCCTAATGTTCGCCTCAAGGCATGCCATGATTGCGGAGCTATTATATTTTGTGATCGCGCATGCGTCTGGTGTGTCTTTGTCCTTTTGCCTTTCGACATTTCTCCCTGTATTATCCAAGGACTCTCTCTATACCCTCTCCATGGACTCTGCAGCCGTGGGTGGCTCAGCAAGTCCTTCTGATCAAGCCGGGCCGTCAGCCGGAGAGAAAAGAAGGCACGATCAACGAGGTTCTCCTCTGCCCCACGACACGTCCGCCAAACGTCCTAGAGGGCCAATGCCGCCTGGTTCAAGCAAGAAGCCCAGCAAGGGTGACCAGCACCATCTCAGAAAGGATAATATCTCTGCAAAGAACAAAGAATTGAAGGTGTGTTTCTTTGTTCTTTGTTCTCGGACAACTGATTTACTGTGTCACTCCTAGGCGGCTCTCCATCTGCACCTATACATCACATATGGGCTTGTCAAGGCAGATGTAGCTCCCCCGCGCCCTTCCCCTGAGCTCATTGCTTCATTTGACACACGCTTTTCCGAACCCAACTACTTGCCGACCCTTCGCGAGAACCTCCGCCAGGCGAAAACACTTGATGTGGCACTCACTCCGGTCCAAGAGCTGCGGAGCAGGGCAGATCAAGCTGCTCGCGCCGGCAGCACCATTGCGAAAAATATCCTTCGTGTCAGCGACACCTTCCTCCAAATGATTTTTTCGGCGATCCTCTCTGCTGGATTGACGAAATGGGTCCCTGATATTTTCGGAGCTGCCGACTCGATGTACAATCAGGCCCACGAGACGATTGCTATCATGACATTCCAGTCTGCTGTCAGTGCATTCGGCTATCGGTTTATCGCTGCAGATCTTAGTGGCGCCAAGAATTATACTCTTCTGCAGGATCTCGTCCGAAATTTCCTGTATTCATACATGCTCAAGAAGGCGAAGCTTGATGATGCGACAGAGGGCGGCTATTCAGCATTCGTCAAGTTTAGTAATATTTACAAGCGTCGCAGAGCCGTATGTGTTCTGTTCTTTCTTTCTTTTATCTTCTAAACGTTCTCTTTTTCATTGTTCAGATCACTACAGGACGCGTTAAATATGCAATCCTCGACAAACAGCCCAGTCGAACCATTGCCCTGATCCGAGAAAATGCCTGCAACTCTGACGATGAGGCAGGAACAGATGCGACGGGGAAGGCGGTGTACTTCTATCACAAGAAGGATTTCCGGTCTGATGATACTTCTGCATGGATTCACACCCTTGATGTCCAGCGCAAGTTGCATGACGGTGCTGTGGGGAAGAAACGACGTGTTCACGGTGAACGCGACCGCGTGCCTGCACCAGATAATGCCCCCCCATCCGATGTATCTCGCCGCTTCCCAGTCAAAGTCCCCTTGGACTGGTTCAGTGTGCCCAAGTTCAACACCCTCCCGACTTCCATCCGGGGCCTTTATCGCGACGCCCCAATTGCGCTACCACGGCGCCAGTACTGGGGCAACACGGACTACAAGACAATGACGAATGCCGAGTTTATGGCAAAGTACGGCAATGATGTGCGTGCAATGTACAAGCTCCCCACCGATGCTGAGATGGAGCGTGCGGGGGATGACGATGGCGACGCTGCGATGGCTGGGTTGATGGAGAATGAGGACCCCCCGCTCGGCCCTCAGGAGGATGAGGATATGGATCCATAATGGATTTAACTCGCAGTGAATTGTTTCTGTTGGAGTTTCTGCATCTTAGTACTACTATGCCGTGTCTCAAGTATCTGGTATGCCCTCTATGCAATATGTCTTTATGATCAAAATTAAAATCTAAGTCTATTAAACTGCGACAATACATGAAGGCGGGTATGATACCCGGATCTCCGCCACCGTGGTCAATATTGAGAGCTCGTCAGGGAGCGTTGGGATGAACTTGTAGTGTATGGCTGCCTTTGCACCACCCATCGCACCTGCACCAGCCGGCACGGGGTTGATGTAGGAGGACACGGGCGGCTGGAACCACAGCATAGTCTGAAGGCGGGTCTGGCAGCAGTTTCGGATGGTGTGCTGGCGGACGAAGAAGACAAAGGTGCCGAGGATGAGCAGGATGCAGTCAATGGCAAGGCCACGCTGTGTGCTGACCGCAGCGACACCGCTGTTGAGGCCTGCAAAGGCAGTGCATAGTCAGGCATGTGCATCTCTCGTCCATCCCTCCCAACTTGAGCACATCGCGGCAATTGCCACGGTGACACAAGCCGGGAGGCACTGTGAGCAGCATGTCAGTGCACTGGCCGGCAACCAGGTGTCTGCAGTGGGTTGAGCATGCGGGCGGGCGAGTTGCATAATGTGCACGTGCTGGGTGTCGGCTGCGAGCGGGAATGGTGTGCAGGCCGGGTTATAGGTCACTCGAGTCAATGGGGAAGCCGAGTTGGCACATGGGTGGCCATGGCACCACAGCTTAGCGCCTGCGAGTGGGAGGCAGCGTCACCAGAGTCATAGCATCCAAACTGCACGGTAGGCAGAAGGTCGAATGGGGTGCGCCAGGATGCGGGCGAGGCATGGTGATGGAAGGGGACGAGGGCCAGCCGAGGCAAGCGACCAGTGTGCAGGGTGGACAAGCAGATGGATGGCGGGTGTGTGCTGAGCGACGTGGCAAGTGGCGCTACAGGTTGTTGATGGCAGCGTGAGAACTCACGGTTGGAGCTCGGCGCGCAGCTCCGCATGGCGTTCAGTGATTGATCTCTGGATCTCGCCATCTCATCAGGCCACGTGAGCGAGTTCGGCAATGTCCGAGATTCTACCCAGCTACCTGCGAAAGCTCTCAAAAATTATCGCATTACTTGCAATTCCATTATCCCTGCTTATGTCGCACTCCTCAGTGGTGACTATGGTATGATGAGTCAACTGTGTGTCCGTCGGCGCTTGGGCCGATGTTTGTGTTGACCAAACAATCTCCTTATATGGTACCCGGTACCCTCCGGTCGTGGGAACGTTGGCCAAGATCCAGCGATAGGCGTCAATAGGAACCAGCACGGGTTATGTAAGCGTGACGTGACGTGACGTGGCACACGTCAAATCCAAGATCTTGAAACTTTTTTTCGTGTTTTCTAACCCCCTTGCCCTCCCCCACTATCACCTTCCCAAAAAGGGAAGTGCTTACAAATAAGATAAGATAATGCTCGCTGTCATAGTATCTAAGTAAATACTGGAAGTCCCCTCACTATGACATCACGTCACTTTCCCAGCATGTGTTAGTCAGCACGATGCCACTAAGATCCGAGTTCAGTACAAGTTCATTCAACTTCATGGTCTATTCAAGTCATTTTCTTAGTTTAATTTCCTGAAAAAAAAGGGAATGTGTATTAAAGATCCATTCCAATCATTTCCTTTGTGAATTTAAGTTACAAAGAGCCTTTAGAAAGAAAGGTCAGGTTGACAATGGGCGTGTTCTAAATTAAGTCCTTTGCAGAGACAATTTACACATCGGCTGCATTAATTTCAAGCCCAATTTGTTGTCATTTTCTGCTCAGTAGTCTTATTTATGCGAGCTAGTAGAGTAAAGCAACATTGTTGCTACAATAAAACCCTCAGATATATATTGGTGCCAGCTGATTCTGTGGTGAGAGAGGAGAAAATGGAAGTAAAATAGAATAACAACTTACACATAAGCTAAATGGAAAGGGGGGAAACGGAATACAGGGTGGTACAAAGAAAAAGTGAAGAAAGAACCCTACCGGGTTCGAACCCAAGCAACAGATCATATTCACATAATCAGATCTATCATCACTTAATCAGTAGAGCATAGCAACCATGTCAACACTACACAAACATTACATTATGACACGCGGGTCGACGCACGTGCTGATGAGATATGCCTTTTTAGGAAAGGTGATAGCGGGGGAGCTATGTTTTCCCTGCTTTTGCGGGGTCCAGGGTGGGCAGGAGAAGAATTTGGCGGTTACTTGCCGCCAATTCTATGTCTTTTAGGATATTTGTGCATGAACAGACATATTTTGACTTGTCACATTTTACATAATCATGACATCATGCATCAAATGTCGTGGCCAAAAATCGAAAACCCCACCAGTTCGTCTGAAAACACTTTCTGCAATGAAAAAAAATGGGTCAAATATTTTTCTTACAGTCGACATAACAAAAGAATGAGGGCATAAAATATTATTTTGCTCTGGAACAGAGCCCTCAAATATGTTCCATAAACACTCTATCAGAGAAAAACAGTACGACTTGGCCCAAGGCCACTGTAATGTTTGCCGTCATCGGGTCACACATGAAGCTTATGTAACCTGTGCTGGTTCCTATTGACACCTTAGGGTGCCAGATGAGCACTGCACTGAGCCACCGCTGAGCACTTTGAGGGGATAGTTACCATGGGTAAAACCGCTGCGGGTGGTGGTATGCACGGTGCCTGCCAGACCGGGACCTGTACCTGTACCTGGGTGACCTGCACCCCGCGGGTATACCTGTACCCGTGTCACACACTATTGATGCAGATGATGTGGAAGGGGTGCATGCAAACACACATATGGAAGGAGTCTTTGCCTGAGGTTTTGGTTGACATCCACTCCAATGATCCTCTGGTGGCCGGGAAACTTGTAGCACATGCAGTGCAGGGCCTCCATGATGATAGGCGTGTTTGTGTCCTTGCAGCAGATGGAGACCCAGAGCAGAAATGTGGCGTGGCATAGTGTAGAAATGGAGAGGAGCGTGCATGCATCTGGGAGGGACACGCAGGCACACAAGTAGGTCAGGAGGTGTACAGGTGTGTACCTAGGGTAGATGCATGCTACCAATCCCTACTTGAATGCTGGATCCAGAGGAGCGTGCTGTTGGTGGTGACAGAGACTCAGAGGGAAGCGGGGAAGGCATCCTGCCAGGCAAAGTCAGTATCAGATGGGAAAAAAAGAAAGATGCAGCAGGAAAGAGAGAAGAGAAAATGAAGCAAAAGCAAAAGGATAGGTACAGGGAGACAGAGGGAACGCTGTGAGAAAGCGATAAATCACATGATTTGCCAATGACGCAAGGGCCTGCCAGTGAAGTGCATTTCACCAACTTGCTGGCAGGACAACATGTCATTGAAAAAAGAAGACTGCATGGCAACAAAAGAGGGTAGTCAGCAGGATTCAAACTCAAGACCACCTGAACCACAAATTAGTGAAGCTCTTACCACTGAGCCAAGACATCATTTCCAAGAACAGAATGTGTGGGCCTCTGGGCACTTACAGGCTAACACAGGTCTGTAATTGACAGTGTCGAGCTTTACGATCACACAGCCACTTGTAAAGCCCTACATCGTCAATATCTATCTTACAATACAGAACACTCAGATCTTTCCAACACTGCCTCAATATATTTATTATGTCTCATAAACAATTCTATGGAAGAAAATATCAGAAAAATTTGTATCTCAAATATTTATTGACATATTGTTACAGCTCAGCCTGGTGAACACTCTGGAACTCCACACCTCATAAAATACTTGGCCCATCACCCAGCAACCTACTGCTATTTGAACATACATATTTGAACATCAACTACGACGTCCACGATTTAATGACCAGCATATCACCAGAATTTCTCGATCAGTAATTCCATAAGTTCCTTTGGGGCGCTTGTAAACCACAAGATGCGTAAGAATGTGTCTTGGCTCAATAATACATATGTTTCCAGATGGTTCTGCATCAACAACTGAAGTGTTGAGTAGAGGCATTGATATGAATGGGATTCGAGAGTGAATTGATTGTGGAAGCAACTTGTGCATCTCAACCATAAGAAAAGTCTTCATATGGCCTTCAAGTGGTATCTCCCAGATAGCTTGGATGAATCCCGTCAGGATGGTAGAATCATCCGGGCTTTTGAACTGTATGCCACTGTTTCCTAGGTGGGCCTTGTTACAACTGAAAATGTGACCCTCGAGTGTGAATTCTGGAGGCTGTTTTGCACAGGGAGGCAAAATCAGAGCACCCTCAGGGTGAGGTAAGTGTTCATAGTCACGCCAGGGCTGTCCAGTAGATCTCAAGTATTTCAAAAGCATCTGATAATCAGAAGCCTGCAAGTCTTCAGCTTTAGCTATAATCTGGGCCACCTCAGAGCTATCCAATAGCCCAAGTACGTTTGAACGAGATTCAGGGTCAAGAATTTCAGCTAGCTGCCGGGTAGGTCCATTTGTGAACTGTTCTTCATTCAGGTAAGCCTCCAAACGTCCTTGGCGGGCTACTTGATGCAACATGGTTGTAGGTATATCGTCTATGCAGAAAATCAGTCAACCATAATGCATCAAAGAAACATTGTAGCACATACAGACACGCCGGTTATGCTTTACTTTGCCAAATCTGCCATTCATTCGCTCGCCTGGAAATTCACTAAGTCCTGCAAGTGGCCCCCAGAACTTGAGAAGTTGTCCATTGTGCATTGCAAAATGGTGATTGGGCATAGATCGAAACCCAGGAAATAACTTGACCAGATCGGTGCGATATGCAATATAATGAGTCATATACTGGTCTGCCTCTGCATTTGATGTCGAGAAGGATGAGATGATATTTGTGCAAGCAATAAGATGATAGAAATTATTCAGCAGTTTTTTTTTGATCTCATCTCCTCCCCACCATAGTTCTGGGATGATGAGGGGCAGTATCACCGTGAAGAGGGTAAGATATTCTTGGGCCTTCAATTTCCCATGTTTGGCTTCACCAAGATTTTTTGGTGGACGACCAACCCAAGTGGGTAAATCAACATCTCGAATGCATGCTCGAATAGCCTCCAAATAGTCTGAAGATAATTCGAATTGATCTGGAATGAAGTCCTCATCCTCGTCATCCTCATCATCTCCCTGGTCCATGTCATTGAGAAATGCACTAGGTGTTGGGGTAGTTGAAGCTGCAGACTCCTCCTCATCCACATCCATGGAATCATCATTGAATGCAAAACGGCTCTGGGTTTTTTCTCGTGCCTGGGCCTGTTGATGTTCCTTGTCCAACTCATCAAGTTCACTTGAGGACTCTGAGACATCTGATTCTGAAAACTCTTCATCTTTGTCTTTAGGCTGCTTGGTCTGTCCGATTCCCCAAAGGACACGAAGATGATGTTGGAGAGCACCTTCAAGCCAGTTATGCATAAATCCTAAAACAACATGTTTAACTGGATCCCAATGCGGCAAGTCATGTATTGGTGTCCACCGCACTCCAGATTCTTTGCCTAGTTCATTTTTTTTAGTTATGGTTATTGCAGCTTTCCAGGCCTGTGCCTGAGCTGAGACAGTGTGACCATCTCGAAGTATCCAGGATCCATAGTTAAGATCCTCAATGTGCTTTGACAGAAGTGTACAGAAGGTACAGAAGGCCAGCGCATTATGGGCTAGATAACCAGCCACTTTGCGAATTGCCCCAAGATCAGCAAGAAGGGGAAGAATTCGGCCTGCTACGTGAACACCATGAGGATTACGATAAGTTGGGATAATTTTCCCAGGGGCTGCAAATCCTTTGAAAGTGTTGATGAAGGAGGGAAGAATATGTGAGATAGTCCATACACTGGGAGCATTTGGAGCTGGGATCATTCCCACAATGAAGACATTTTTCAGTAGGAAACGAACTTCAACTGGGAGATTGAGGCAATAGAGAACAATTGCACCACATGATACTACCTTGCCTAGTAGTGTAGAGATTAGTTATTGAAGCAAACTGCAGAGAATATGGAGCATACCTGCAATCTTGTTGGTGTAGGGATTAAACCAATCAATGTAGATACTCCAGACCAGATGATAATGTGATAGCAAGTAGTTCCCTAAGCTGCGCCAGGCAGGGCTGTCTTGGATATCCTTCATTGGACCTGCCTCAGCAGCATGTTGCTTGTTAATATTTTTTTGGAAACTCTGCTCCAGGTGATCTTCAATATCTGATCTGCCCAAAAAAAAATGGAGCCAGGACTCGAATGACTGAGTAGTATATAGGCTTTGTGGGACATTTTTTATATTGCCCTTTCGTGTTCGACGCTGTTGCCAGAGTTGTGCACCGCATGGTCTTGCTCGCGGGGACCGGCGCCAAGAACAGGTCAATGGGAGTTCATCGAGGGAGTACATTGTGTAGCACTCTGGACAGCAAGGGGTGCGGATTATGTCAGGATCCATTCCATACTGATAAACAGTTCGAACATCTCGAGGAATATGCAGGACAGGAGGTTTTGTCTTGAAGCCTGCTGTTTGCAATACACCAAAGATAAGATTTATAGTGGTGGTCAAAATGAATTGCATAGCCTTCAAAAAGGTGCTTGAATTCTTGCGTCCGACACCAACATGGAGATTCAGCCAGGCTGCAAGCATAACACATAACTCTGTGACAGGAGCAAGGGCTGTGGATTTAAATCAATTTTCTTTGACACAAATCGAAAATTCATGATACATACCATGCTGAAAATCTGCAGTGGATGGAAATCTCAAGCTCCCTCCATCAACAGGCTCGCTATGGTTGACTGCTGTTGCAGGCTGCATAGATTCAGGCACTGCATTTGATAGCCCAGCATTGCTTGTCAATCTGGCCAGATCATCCCGAGCTTCATGTTCTCGGCGTGTAGATCCGCTAACCTGCTGGCCCGCTACTTGCTGTCCACCTACAAACATAGTCTGGGTGGAGCATGTCATGCAGACACATATGACACGTTTTGCCATAGAGAGGGATGCAAATTGATGGGGGAAAAGGACTCATGAGAAGCCAGCTCAGATGGCTTAAGTACATCCAATGTGATCCTGATTCAATGTTCGAACTCGTTGATTGACAGATTAACTGATAAGATTGATTTTTGGAATCGTTGACTTGTGAGGTCGCAGATCGCCAGATCTCGCACACCCATCAAGTCACGTGTAGGGGACCTCCCCCCCAAATTAGGAAGGCTGCCAGTATGCCGACCACTCTCAGTCAACAATTCTGGCCCACTCCTCACTTGAACTTGTTGTAATTGAGCTATAGTATGTGTTATATGGCCTCTAGAATGTCTGGTCATGTAGACAGCCCGACATAGAATTTATTTTGCGCTTTTTTTCAACCCCATCACATCAATTCACGTGGCTTGATGGGTGTGCGAGATCTGATCTGGCGATCTGGGACCTCTTGTGTCGCATGTACTACATGTCACACGCCCCGCCGGGCCGGACGATAGCAGCCCGGTGATAACCCAGTGATAGCTCAGTCAACATCCATCACGGCAGTTAGATTTCACCTGCCACGGTGTTTGCCCCCTGTGATAGCGCTCATGTGGGTCTCCTACGGCTTTACAATCAGATTGTTATTCGCTCGTTCGTACTTATGTCTTTCTAGAATTGAATCCGGGATGCTCTATTCCGCAACTATACTGGCATTCCTGATCATGATCTCGTTTCCAAGCCTTTCGTCTACGCTCGAGGAACCACTCCTTCAAATTGTAACTCAAGTCATGGTATGCATGCCTTTTATTCGATTTTATCCTATACATGACTGGGTGTTCAATTTTCCGCAGGGCATCGCGCCTACGCTCATAATCGTGCGCGTTGGACTGGGCGTGACAGTGGAGGACAGCCTGAGCAGATTCAGAACGACGACAACCACGAGCATCCCCCTGCGCCAGCAAAGACACGCGAGCTCGAGGCTTGGAACTAGTATCGGCAGCGCTGATCCCAGGGAGAATTTATCGCCTGGTTTTGTGGCACGTGAGAACGATCATGGCTTCGGAAAGCCTCGGCATCTGGGCGATGCGGCCGTTTGATTCTTGAAATTCACTGGATGGGACTGTCCAATGTGTGTGGAGGTTGTTCTCGTTCGATGACGGTAAATAATGATGATGATGATGATGATGATGATGGATTCTTAATTACATGTATGGCTACGGTAGCAGTCCGGGGAAAATGTACAAGTTATCGGGGTGGTCATTTGATAATAAAAGTAGAGAGAGGATACTGGTATCTATATAGATAAGTGAGGGAGACTGAGAGGTCGTGCGTGTGGGTGGTAAGACGGAAGTGTAAATACATTTACAGTTCAACCAAGGACGTGGCCGCAATGATGGTTGTGTATGAATGTGATGCAGGAAGTCGGTGTGAGAATGTGGGTATCACAGAGAGGGTAGAAGGGGGGGAAAGCGAGGTCAAGATGATTTATTCAAGAAAAAGGGGGGCTTTTATAGCCTTGGGAACAATGTAATACACAAGAGCAAATAGAGAGGTTGAACAATGGAAGGTATGAGGTTTCAGACCAGCTGAAACGTGTCTCACAACGTTGCTGTGCATATCCATGCCAGCATCGCAACCATGCAGTGTATGGCTGTGCCAGCAGCTTAATACACGTTTCGTACGAGTCGGCTTGGAGATATTCCAACACATCAAACATTTGTCAGAGGGCCTCATGCAAATGCTTCTCGGCTAAAGTTTATGAAGGATGGGCTGGTAACGGTCAGTGATTCAATTCCTCGAAGGTCTTACAATGTTAGGGCTATCCATGAAATCAGAAGTGGACCAGGACCATCTCCGTTCATTGAGACAACAAATGATCAGGATGCTTTAGGTCACATGTTCACATCCATTCCCATGAATTTTGGCAGCCCTTAAATGCCAACGGTGCCGTTTTTTTTGGCGCTGTTGACCTCCCCTCACCTCAAGCGTGCAACACACACCATCCCGTGGAAATACAGCATGGGTGAGGGTCACAGAAATTATTTGTTCCTGATCTCAGCTAAAATTTATCTGGTGGTGAATTTCATCGTAAGGAGCATACGAGCATGCTAGGGGCCCACATACTTCATTCTATTCGTCTCCCCTAAGGACTGCATCCTCAATGAACCTCGCCTCTCTGTCCCTGTCCGACTGAACTCTGCTAATAATGCTTGCATTCTCTGCCAACAAATCTCCGTAACCAACTGCGGCAACAAGGTCCTGTGCCTGCCTTGCCCTTTTTCGATACATTGCTGCCTTTTGTCTTGCATATGCTTGGTGTCCAGGAAGGGCATTGGTTGAGGCCAAGGTTCTCCATGTTCGCTCCATCCTGGTGAAGCTCCGGTTTGTTCTCAACAGCTCCGCGAGTGTTTGTTCTCCCTGCTCTTGCCATCGCTGCATCTCTGCCTCTGCTCGGAACCATTGAACTCGATCACCTGCCATGGCCATGAATCAATGTTCGAGTGTTGTTATGGTTCAGTTTACCTTCACTTGACCATTCATCCATCTCCACATCAGTCATTTTGGACAGTTTTCCCAACTGCCATAGCCATCCTTCTGGCCTCTGATCAACAGTGACCGATGCCAGAGTTGATTTATTCTTAGTTTGGGGTCCTGGGGAACTGTCAACCTCGCAACATGAAAGATTATTAGAGATTTTGACCTGATTTTCTCCTATCCATTTGCGTGCCGGGGAGTGATGCACTCAGGGACAACTCCATTGTCTCCAGAGAATTTGTTCCTTCGGCATCTGTAAAATGTTCCATAGTAGCGATCCATACAGTGCAGTATTAAATTCAATTTGCGCACCTTCCATGTCAACATCCTCCTCAATCGGGACCCGGGAATAAGCCCGCCAAAGTGCACCATCTGTGTGTCTTGAGTCCCCAACACGCCGCTTCTGCTGCATAGACTTCATGTATAGATCTGGTTCAGTGAGCCGGGGAAAATTTGATCCAGTGTTTAACGCCATGAGAGCCACCCGGGAAACTTTGTATGAGGCCATGTGCTGGTCTGGGATTAAGATCCCTTCCCGAATGTTCTCACCAGCTCGAGTATTCTCCTTCTGTTTGTGATCATCTCGAGTTTTCCGGTTGCGCAAAGCAGTAATATGTTTCACAATGTTCTGCAGGGCACGCAAATGATCGAATGCCTGACCTTCTCTCCACTTTGCCTCTTCTACCGCCAGGCTGATCAGCTCTAGAGTATGTTGTTCCCCTTCGGAAGGGAAGTCAGATGGCAAGAACAACTTCTCATCTTGTACTGAGGGCGCGGACAGAGCTTGTGCTGCAACCTTGTCACCGATCCGCTGGAGACATGCAATCTGGCAAGGGCCAGACCGTTGTCCAGACAGACATGCCGAGAGCCGCGTGATGGTCAAGAGCAAGCAATGATGATGTGTCTGCCTACAGCCTCAGAGCCTAACAAGCAACTACACTACAGCACTGCAGACCAGAATGCACTAGTGCACCGCGGAATTAATTCCTTCTGCATTTTTCGCCAAGCCAGGATCCGAGCTTGAGTTTTCGTCATGCGCTTTTGGACCTCCTTTTGACGAGAAACCAGATTGTGTTCCTCAGTGTCAGAAATTAGCTGCCTAAGCTTCTGCCTGACAAGCCAACTGTATTGAAATAAGTCACAGGAGAGGCGTCCACGTACTGCATATCCTGTATCTTGAGGCCTTCATATAAAAACTGCGCCACCTTGCTGTTCGGGATCATTGTGGAAGCAAATGCACTTTCATCACTCAGCATCTTTTGGTAAATGGCAAGCTGGGAAGGCACTGTGTGTCACATGAGAATCAATTCTGGGCAGATGATTGAATGAAAAACACACCTTTGGTGCTTTTGTGCTTATATACACTAACAGCCTCCTTTCCATCCTTGACTGATGTGCGCGGCATTCTTTGCCACTTTTGAACCCTATCGTTGAAAGATATGCTGAGTCCGATAAAGTGATTCTGCTTCTGGACATATTTAGTCTTGGCCTCTCTAATATCCTCTGCCAATGATACAGCTGGTCGATTTAGTACAAATATCCAACCTGCAAGCAGTCCACTCACCCATGTTCATCATTTTCTTGTGGTTCCAATCACCGTGATGGTGGATCATGGTGTCTTGCCTGTGTCCATTTTTCATTTGCCGAACATGGGGTCCCAGTTGGTTGGCCTCAGGCCAGTACTGCTCAGCTGTCTCGCCATGAAAGTGGCCCACACATTCCATATATGTGTTATATACCGAGCCGAAGGAAGGACTAGATGAGAGACTCCGGAACCGGAACTGGGAACTGGAGGATCAGAACTTCCGGAAAGTATATGGGGGAATAACACAAGCAACACAGGATAGTAGGATGTGCATACTACCGAGGCCGGTGGAGGAAGGAAGACCGGGGAATTAACCGGAGGACGACTCAGTGCAAAGTGGAGAGCAAAGCAATATTAATTATCAAACTGAAGTACATGGCATATGTAAGGGGTTTATATAGCTAAGTCCTAATTGTAATCCTAAAAAGGTGCGAGTCAGGTGACCTGTCGGACATAACAATAATATGAGTCCCAAAGAGGATGGAGAAGTGATGTCGGAGAAATTGACAATAAGAACATGGATTATAAAGACAGTGAAGACACGTTCTCCTTTCATTCCGCCCATGTGCTTGAGAAACTAGGAGAAATTTCAGACAAAGACCATGACAAAGTGTAAGATGCAACTAACATCGAAGGTATGATCTGCTTTGGCTACTGTCAACGGCAACGTTGCAATATCACGCTCAATGTAGATGCAATGGGCTGTAAGGTTATCGGTAAACAGAGCTTTGGTGTACTGAACTGAAGGTGAGGCTCCAGCATATCCATTTGGATCATCGAACATCGAGTATGGTGTAACTCCGCTCTGACCGTAAAAATCAGCAGCTGCAAAGTACATCAGTTCTCCATTGGCATGAAACCTGTGCTGGATTTCAGAGA
The DNA here is from genome assembly GCA_029204085.1 of Mycena sp. CBHHK59/15. Classification (NCBI taxonomy): domain Eukaryota; kingdom Fungi; phylum Basidiomycota; class Agaricomycetes; order Agaricales; family Mycenaceae; genus Mycena; species Mycena sp. CBHHK59/15. Next base: position 53,531 of record JARGXW010000590.1, read on the forward strand.
CAAGTTCAGAGAATGGAGCAGGACCGAATCGTGTCACAAAAGTGTTGGACATCTGCCACATCATGAGTTTTGAGGTCACACCACGAGTTGAGATATAAGCTTAAAAAAAAAGGCTAAGTTATCAGCAGCGCAGTGGTGATGGAGACATACCTGGAAATGCTGCCTGTACAAACCGTGGTAGCTGAGCAATGATGTGTGGATCTGTCCCTTGGTGGCTCATGCCACAGCCAGGCAAATTAACCCTCCGCAAATCACAGATAAAGCAGTTTGTGAACAGGAAAAAATCAGACGGCATGGCCTGAACCCGGCGCGCAATCGGGTTGTCATTAAAACCTGTAGAATGGTAAGTTCATGAGACAAATTGGATCATAGAATACACATCATTCTTGGAAAGCAGCTTGCCACAAGTGCATCTAAACCTGTCTGGGCAGCCAGGGAGCAAGTAAGGCAGCCAGACGAACACCTTGCACAAGTACAGATGACGAGGATCGAGGCCAATTGTATCCTTGCTTTTTTGGAGTGCAAATACAGGGTGCAGAGGCCGGTCGAAAAAATCTCCCCTGAGATAGCACAAGGGCTTCCCATGTGCGACTTCCTCCCGAAGACTGAGAGATAGCAGCACGCGCAGGTTGTGGCTGAGCAGGAGTAGATACAGTATTCAAGTTTCCAAGAGTTTTTGCAGTTTCTGCATGTTTTGCCGCTTTTCCAGCATTTGTCGGGTGACCAGCATCTTGTCGTCTGCCACCCCAACCTCTGTTAGGCTTCTCTGAAGTCAAATCTTCCATGGGCGCAGGGTCTGGCGGACGCAGCAGGTGTATCGATAATTCTATGTAGTACAGTAACGCGACACGTCTTGGCGTCACGCTTGGGACGATGAAATCATTATATTTATACTAGATCTCAGGCCATTTATGGCCTATGTGTCTAGTTAGCTACATGTCTACCTCTACGCGTCGTTCGGGACCAGAGAGTCTCCGCCCATTTAAGGGAGGCCGTGGGTTACAACCTGTGGTGACTGTCGCGCGCGCCGCGGCGCGCGCTACGTCACAGTTGCCCCGTGACGCGTCGAAATCCCCCGCAACCGAGGCGTGCGCCCCGACGGGAGGCCGGAGCGCGCGGAGAGTGCCGCACAAGGAAAAGGGGGGCTGAGGAGGGAGCAGCAGTGATGATGTTTGAATGTGGGATATCGGAAGACGTGTGTGGTGCGGAATGTATTGTGGGGGGGTAGGGGGGCGGCGTGTTCCGTGTAAGGTGCCGGTAAGCGACAATGGAGGGTCCCGGAGAAGAGAGAATACGGGGAGGAAGGGAAGACGGGAGGAAGGGGCATAGGGGCATATAGGCGCCGATCAACGGCGCGGTGGAGAGAGGGGAGGCATGGAGAGGAAAAAAAAAAACAAAAAAAAGGGGGGGGAAAGAGGAGGGCGAGTGGAAGGGACGCGGCCGCCTCATGCGGGATTGGAGGCGTAGCGCGGAAAGCGGTTAGTCGAGACGATGTACGCTAGCAACGCGCCCTTGTTTTTGCACTTGCCCAGAAGGGACCTCTTGTTGAGTGGCTGCCGGTCGTCCGCGTAGAGGGCGCGCCGGAGCACGTCGCGCTGTCCCGTGAACCGGCGACACGTCAGAAGGAAATGGTTGACGGTCTCGGGCTCGCGGCACGCCGGGCACAGGCTTGAGTCCACCGCGCCGAATCTCGCAAGGTATGCATTGAGCCCGACATGGCCAGTGCGCATCTGCGTGATGATGCTACACTGGCTGCGGTGGAGGTCTTCGTACCATCGCAGGGTGCGCTGGCCCGGTGGGGTCTTGTCGAAGTCCGCAAAGCGGGCGCCGACTCGCGATGACGTCCACGTGCCGTGCCATGCGCGCGCGATGTGCTTCTTGTGGGCAGCTTTCAACGCGGCCATGCTGGAAGGGAGGTGGTACAGGGCGCGGAGTGCGTGGGGAAGTACAGAGGACTCGCCTTGCGCCGCTGTCTTTGCTTCCGCGTCGACAGCCTCGTTGCCTTCCACATCCTTGTGGTCCGGGATCCACGCGATGTGCAGTTTGAATGTTCGCCGCTTCTTTTGCAAGTCGCGGAAGGTCTTGTGGAATATCTGGACGAGATGCTGGCCGGGTTGAGGCCGCGGATTTGCGGCCGCACGGATGGCCGCTTGGTTGTCGGTGAGGATGGTAGCCGCGCGCAGACGGGGGGTGTTAGCAATCATGACCAAACAGAGAATGAGCCCGACAAGCTCAGCTTCAAAAACTGTGTGCTTCTCCATCGGCCCGAGGTAGAGGCGCAACGTCTCGTACACGCCATCCTTGTTCTTGAACACCGCAGCCCCGCCAACCCCGCCCTCGTAGCCCGATCCATCGCCGTACAAGCACGCGCCGCCCGTATACTGCGCAAGCTCCTCTATCGCCATTTCTTTGTTGTCTGCAATCCGGAAGGTGAAAGGCGCTACCCACGTCGTATCTAGTGGAGTGGGGTCGATCGTTTCGAGGGAGCGTATCACCGGGAAAGCATGGAACATTTCGTGGAGGACGGAGCGGTGAGCCTGCGGATACATGTGCATGCAGCGCTTGACGTGCGAATGGAGGGGGTGGTGGGAGGGGAGGGATGCGAGGCGGAGAGCGGCGTGGAAAGAGGCCTGGTTGAGGCGAAGCTCGATGGGGGGGATGTGTGCCAGATAGTTGAGCGCGTCGACCGGTGTGGACTTGAACGCGCCGGTAATTAGCCTACACGCAATGTTCTGTACCTTACCCAGCTGTGTCAGGAATCCGACGGATCCCTTCCTGCGTTTTGTGCCGTTGGAAACGACGGGTGAGTACCATACGCACAGACCATACTCCATCTTCGGGATGACCACCGAGCGGTATAATTGTCGTACGAACTTGTGTGGGAGGCCAAATGTCGGCCGCGTTAACCGGTTGATCGCCATGATAGCCTTCGTGCCCTTGCCCACCGCTCGTTGGACTTGCTCCTTCCATCGCAGCACGCGATCCATAATGAGGCCGAGATACGTGGCACTCTCTGACGCCTGTATGGTGTGAGCTGCGGTAACGAGATAGGCAGGGACGTAGCGGTTAGGATTTCTTGTGTAGTGGACGAGCTGAAACTTCCCGAGGTCGAAGGAGCACGCGTGCGTCCGCGACCACTGGAAAGCGTCGGGCATGATACCATTGAGCTTGGTGATATTCTCCGCGACCGAGTCGGACTCCACCGCTAGCATGGTGTCGTCAATGTATCCTGCAATGAATCGATCACGCGCCTTGGGATCAACGATCTCGAGCAAGTCCGCCGAATAAAACAGGTAGAGAATGGGCGAGAGCGGGGAGCCCTGCGGGATGCCCATACTAGCTGCTAGAAGCGGGGACGTGAAGTCGTCGAATTTGAGGTGTGTGTGTCGGTCCGTTAGAAAACTTTCCGTCCATCGGACGAGGTTCTCCGGTACGCCCCGCTTGCGCAGATTGTGTAGGAGGCGCTCGTGGTTGACCGACGGAAATGCTTGCACTATGTCCATGAACACAACAGAGACAACGCGACCCCGGCGCCACGCGTTTTTAATGCGTTGCACCAGGAAGAGTGCTGCATCCGTGGTCGTGCGCCCAGGGCGGCCGCCAAAGTGGTTGGCAGGCAGCATCCCTTCGCGTTCGGAGCACGCGGCAAGGCGTCGAGCGAAGACCGACTCGATCACCTTTGCCATCGTCTCTTCCAGCGCGATGGGGTGGTAGGCCTTGGGGATGGTGTAATCGGGTTTGCCGGGTTTGCGTAGCGTGATCGTGATGAAAATTTTCCAGAGCTTGGGATGATAACCTAATTTAAGGCACGCATTAGCGACTTTCGTGAGTATAGGGACAAGGAGGGAGGAGGTTCGCTGCAGCGCGAGGTTGGGGACCTGCGATCCACCCGGCGCCTTCAGCGGCGGGAGCTTGTGGAGCACCTTGCGGACCTCCCCCTCTTCGACGTCGGGGCTGGGTTCCGGATCCGGGTATTCGGAGTCGTCGACGTCGTCGAGATCTGCCGGAGGGGGATCAGGGAAGAATTGTTTCTTGAAAGCAGAGCACTTCTCTTCATTAGATCGCGCCGGACCTTCTGGAGTTTCGAGGTCAGGGACCCTCGAGGCTGTCATATCAGCGGAATGCTGGCTGGCATACTTGTGGGCCTGCCAAACCGTACGTTCCGTCGCATCCTCCAGCCACTCCTTCCAATGCCGTCGCTTTTGCGCTCGAAGCGCGCTGTGGTAAGCGTTTCGGGCGGGCTTTACCGCGTCGCGCTCGGCCTGAGTCGAGTTCTTCTTGGTGGCCCGGTTCTTGAGTGTATTGAGGTCACGCAGCATCTTCTTGAGGTCGGCGGTGAACCAGCGCTTCGAAAAGGCGCACTTCTCCGCCAACGGCACCGTCGCCTCCATCGCCGCAACGTACCCTCCGAGGAGATCGCCGACCAACGCGTCCAGGTCATCGGTGGTGGAGATGTGCGCTGCCCGGTCCGCGACACGGTCGGACTTGCACGTGTCCTCCACTGCCTTATTGAACGCGTCCCAGTCGGCGTCTCTCCAGCGATACCTTGGCGGGGGCTCGGTCTTTCCCAACGCGATGTTGATTGTTACATCGACACACCGGTGATCAGATCCGAAGCCCCCGCTCACGACACACTTTGTGACGGTGTCGGCAAGGCGCGGCGTAGCGAAGACGAGGTCGAGCGTGGACCATGATTTGTGCGCGTCTGAATAGAATGTGGGAGTGCACGGGGGGAGACATAGTGTAAGATCGGACTCAGCTAGCATTTGAATCATTTCGGATGTGTCCGAGCAACGATTGCGCTTGTGCCTGTGAGGTCCCGACCACATGACATGGTGTTTGTTGAAGTCTCCGAACAGGAAGAAATCCTCGTCGCCGACGGCGTCCGAGTTAAGGTGGTTGCGCATGAAAGAAACAGTAACATCAGATTTGGGTGGATTGTAAACAGAATAAATACGGAAGGGGGGGGAATCCTGAGGAACGAATCGTAGGCCGGCTACGTCGAGGGACTTGAGGTGGATCTGGGAATACGAGTCAGATGGGATGGATTTGTTAATATAAATGGCACTGCGTATGAGCTGGTCTCGTCGCCGCAACGGAGCATTGGACGGCAGGATTAAATGCCAGTCCTTGTGCCGGAACGAGGCTCTAGCCGCGATGTGATACGGCAGTTCCTGAACAGTTAGTACATCAAACTTGGATGGGCTGGTATCGTTAAGTAGGGACATCAAGACCTCCGGCTGCTTGCGGCAGTTGAGGTCCCGGACCCATATCCAGTCGGGGAGCGTGTCCTCCATCTACGCTCGCGCGCCTTGGCCGGCGTGGGAGGCATACGACAGAGGGGAAGGGGGAGACCGAGAGCGCGAGGCCGCCGCTGCGATCGCCCTCTGCTTCACAGAGCACGCGTTCGCAAACGCCTTGTGCGGGCCGCCGCAGTTCGCGCACTGCAGCTTGATGTGCATGCACGTCCTGGAGTTAGCGCACCGTGGGGTGTTCGGGCATTCGCAATCCCGAGTTGCATGAGAGCCAGCGCACTTGGCGCACTTGAACTAGCAGGGTCCTTGTTGGCGGAACACGCCTTGGCCATATGGCCGAAACCTTGACAGTGGTAGCAGTGGATGGGGGGAGGAACGAAGTAGGAGACGGGGCACGATGTGCCGACAACGGACAGCGACCGCTGGATGCGGCCTTCAGCCGCAGCAACGTCCTCCATCACGATCACTAGGGAAGACGCGTTCTTCTTGACCGACGCGTCTTTCCGCTCGTGCAGCCAGTGGAGGTCCTTGATAGCATCCGGCGACGCGATCGTGCCTTGGTTTGCGAGGTAGATCGCGGACTTTGCGCCCTCCGCCCTCGGATCAAAGGAGGTGGGCACATAGTTAGCGACGAGGGTGTAGGACTTGCGGCGCACGCACGCGTTGGGCTCGAAGTGCCCGATCCATTCCTGCCCATGGAGAAGCAGGAGTTTAGCCTGCTCCTCCGTGTTGGCCTGGACAAGGATGTCGCCATTCGCGCGCTTGCGCACGCTATGGATCGTGGATTCGCGTAGCCCCGGTGCCGCGGTCTTCCCCATTGACGCTTCGATCTGCACCTTGAGGTCGGCCGGGCTCCGCTGGCGGTTCGCCGACTTGCGGTCCGCCTTCGCCATCGAGATGGTGATGAGGCGTTCCGCTGGGGGCTGCGGAGCCTGCCGGCGCGGTGCCAGCGCGGGGAGTGGCGCGTCTTGTTGTTGCTGAGAGTGCGCGTCTGAGGGGACTGGGGCGATGCCCTTCATCCCCTCTTTGACGGCCTCCAGGACCTGGCGCGAGAAGTCGCGAACCGCAGCAGTGGTGGCCGCCGCGGTCAGGAGTGACTGCACCGTGGTCGCGGACTCGGTGCCACCCGTGTTGTCCGCGCCCTCGTCGCGCACCTTCTCGGCCAATTCAATCGCCTTGGCTTTGTCACCGTTCTTCATCTTGGTCTGCCCCTTCCAGGAGCATATGAGCGTGAGTAGATTGTCGAGAGAGCTAGTTGCCACGGGTGCCACCCGTCCCGGATCACTGATTGACGTCGAAGACGGTGACGTGGGAGAAGTCCCGCTGTCAGAAGATCGACGCATCCGGTCCGCACATGGCGTTCCGGCGGTAGACATCGATATCGGATGGTGTATTTCGCGGATGGCTGGTGCCACTCGAGTTTGTTTGTGGTGGTTTAAGATCAAGAGAGCTCTTCCACGCTTGGGACACGTGCTGACCGGTCCGGATACGGATCAAACACGGGTGCAGACCCATGTCCTTATATAGACATGGGTCTCCACAGACATGGGACATGAGCCCGAATGGGCCGAATGTGCATAGGTACACCGCCAATTTGGTCGGAGCTCCACCAGAGCTCCGAACTGCCATATTGGGATTGATGGGCTCGGATATCCCCAGGAACCTCCCAGGGATACCGAAAACTGCAATCGTACGATGATCCAATGACCCCACCTCCAGAGAAGATTCTGGCTCAAGATCTGCAAAACCTCCTCAGTGGAAGGGCCGAGCCAGGGCGCCTCTTGGTATATGCTTGCAAGCTCGTGCAGGAGACTCAAAGGAGACTGTAATGAATCGGGCCACCGGCCACAAAAAATGATATTATGGGTCTACCTAATTTCTACCTATTTTAAATTTAAATGAGTGTGTAATGCGAAAGGGATTCGGAAGAACCAACAGCGCCACACGCCCCAGCATGGGAAGTGTCACCTTCACGTTGGCATCAGGGACAATGGCAACGAGGGCTTCGCAAAGCTTGATGATGTCAGAGGGCTCTTCAAGGTCGGTAATTGTGACTTCGCCATCCTCTCCTTTGACGGAGACCCACATGGCATCGCAGAGCTGCATCAGATGTCTTAGTGACATAAACGAGCAACGATGAATGAAGACTCACCACTTTTTTGATTTCGTACCGCCGATCAGTGAGACGGGTACGAATTCGTGTGGTGACGACACCCCACTGGGATTTGTCGTCCAAGACGTCGACTGTGAGGCCCCAGGGTGATGGATGCTCCTGGACCAATGACTAAACAATTGTTAGCAATGAACAGCTAGCGATAATGAAATAAGAGACCTTCATGATGCCGCTCGGAGTGTCCCCGCCGGCCTTCTTGATGTAGTTGCAGAGGGTGGGGGACAGCAGGGTCCAGATGCTGTGGAGATCAATTTTGTTCTTCGCGATGCGTCAGATTATATTGAAGTGATTGAGATGGATGAGGACAGACATCGAGTTTTTTTGGGATGGTGAACATCGTAGCGGTGGGAGTGAGCAGTGCCTGCATCTCTGTGATCTTGAACAGCTGAGCAACCATGCTGACTTGGGAGGCAGTCGACGCCGTCTGTCAAACATGGTTAACGATGGGCAAAGAAGACACAGAAAAAAAGAGACCTTGGCAAAGTCTTCAAGCGCCAGGAGGCTCTCGGGCTTCAGCTTCAGCTTCCTCACTGCAAGGACACCAACAGTGAAGTCCTCTGTGCTCCGGCTGGAAGTGAGGCGGTTATGACGATTGGTGCGCGCAGAGGCGTACGGTGATGAAGAGCGTCACGGGAGTGGTTGGTCAGGGTTTCAGGGGCCGAGGAAAGACGCCGGGAGGGTGGAGACCCAGCTGGGGTGGTACTGCCGTTTTCGGTTGGGGGCGGCGCAAAAGGGGAGCTGAGGGTATCGAAGATGGCATCGAGGTGGCGGCGCGGGCGAGCCATGATGTGAGGCAAATGAGGGAGAGTGACTGGAACAAGGAAGGTCGAAAAGAGGGAGGAAGAGACGTGAAGGAGCGAAGGTTGCGGCAAGATGTTGGGGGAAGACAAAAGAGTGGGGAGGCAGCAAGTGAAAAATTTCAAAGTCCACGTCACGGTTACACATGAGATATCTCCGTTTCGAGGCTGGCGGCAGCATCACTGCTTCAAGCCAACTCTGGCGTTAACTGGATGCCTGTTGACCATACAAAAAATATGCTGCTGGTGGTTGCCTGTCCAATTTTTGTGGGTCAATGGCTTATCTTGCTGGTCCATAGACTTTGAGGATGTGGACTCGGATCCACAGCATGTCAAGTGCATTGCTTGTTCTGCCGCATCCGATACCCAAGACACAATTATTCTCAGAACCGGCAGAAAAGTCCACTTGACAAGACCGAAACATCTGGAGGCTGTAGCTGCGAACCAAGTAGCTGCTGGTGGATCCACTTTGATTCCAGAAACTCGTCCTCCTGCTCCGGTGCAGCGAGCACGCTTCAAGTTATCAGACATTCTTCTTGATTCGGACAGCGAGGATGCTATTGATGGAACACAGTTCAAGCAGAACACATTGGGCGACATCATGATGGATGGAAATCAGTTCTTCGATGCAGACCGAAACGAAATCTTCTTCTCTGCTGGCACCGAGGAGACCAGAGATTCAGAGCACCGAGAACTGCTTGAAGGAATATGGAACTAAGGCTCCAACCATTTAGTTTTCGTTTATGGAAAGGCCTAAACTAAACGGAAACGGTAACAAATGTTTAAAAAAACCGTTAAAACCGTTTTTAAATGGTATTTTTTGGGGAATATACTCAGCTTCTTCTGGAGACATTGAGCCAAGCAACAATGGTCCGTTTACTTCTTCTGTTGCAATGGTGACTTCCCCGAGATGTGAATGAAGGATAAAGGCGATGATCATGGTGAGGATGGCTTGGTGTTGTCTCAGAGATGGCCGTGCGCCATCATTAATGGCAGCAATTACTAATTTAGGACACCATCCCACCAACCATGTGAGCGGTGAGTTGTTTCTGGGTTATTATAGGTTTTGAACACTCCAAACAGGTCCCTGAGCTTCAATATATGTTCAGAATTTACTGCTCAAGCCATGCAAGGAGGGTCATTTTCCAACAACCGTTTAACCGTTTCGTTTCCATTTGTTTATCGTTTACAGGGGTCCCTAAACTAAACGAAAATATAAACGGTTTTTACTGTTTAAAACATTTATAAATGAAAACAATTGGAGCCTTATACGGAACCTTGACTATTACGACCATGCCGTGTTCGGAAAGATGGACCGGGAGGACTTGACCATCTCTGATGCTGTGGCGGCCATGGTGGACATGGGTAAGGCCCAATGTCATGTTGTTTGCCCGTTGTTGACGTCTGACAGGTTTAGAAGACTCGGACGACGAGGCCGAATCCGAAGCAGAGTACAATCACGATGAAAGCGGCTGGCGTCCCCATGGATCTAAAGCGGCAGGCAATTCTCACCATCGGTCGCCCGGATCTGCTAATCCTGATCATGCAGATGTTTATGCTTGATTTATTGGACAATTTACCGTGTTTGAGACTTTCCGACGACCAACTCAAAACCATCATATGGGTGATGCACGAGTGCAGGACACCTGATGTCCCGACCTTTTCCGCGTTGAGAAAAAAGCAGGCAGAACTAACCAGGGATGTCAAAATTCAAACCATTCGGCACATATCTGCCATGGGCAACGAATTTTACATGAACCATCCAGCTGAGTTACTTGCATTGGTGGGAGCCTCTTTCGATTTTTTTACTCTGGTGTCTGATGCGAATGGAGGACTGGGCAAATCCTCTCGTTCGGGAATTTATTCAGGTCTACCCGGAGATTACAGACCGTATCTCGGAGTTGAACCACGCAGACAAATGGACCAAGGAAGTAGATCTCGATGATCTCTCACCAATGTGGGCGGATTGGAGCAAGTCTGCACACAAGCACTTTTACATCAAGGAGCTAGCGCAATTACAGAACGGCAAATTTGTAATCCCGATGCGATGGGTGATATTCAATAAAGAAGAGTACGCTGAAGGCTATAATGTCGACCACTATCCCGAGGTGTGTATTTCAATTGTTGGGATAGAATCGTTATTCATGGTACCACAGTCCGATTGTTTCGTTATTCATGATGAAGAAATTGTCTGAGTTTGCGCAACAGATTTAAGATACAATTTTCTCGATCTTCGGGAGACCAGATACTCCTTCAAATTTCCTGGTGAGTTGTGTTCCTCTTTAACTTCACCTACTGCCAACCCAAAATTTGTCAGATTCATCCCCGAGCTGGGCCCAAAATATGCCAAACCCCATCCGCAAAATAGCCCAGGGTCGTCCCGTGTTTTCAGTTCGAATAGTTCCTTGGAGTGACGACGTTTCGGGGAATGTGAGCAAGCAATACAATCCTCACGTGAATATCTACATGGTGAATGCGAATCTGCCGCATCGGAAGGTATTGCAAGAATACTTCGTTCGATTTTGCTCTACTTCTCCGCACGCATCATCAGGAGAGCAATTTGAAGCCCTGTCCGAAGACCTGTAGATATTTGATTGCTTCGCTTGTAGCAACTAAAACAAACTCTGTTTCAGTGGCTCTGACAAATACCATAATGCGTATGACTGCAAATTGGAACAGGATATTCTGTTTCGCATTTTTGCACATGTCCTCGCTGCCGATAACCCCCAACAGGCGGAATCAGCCTCGAACACAGGGGTGCACTCAAATCTTTGGTGCCGGATGACATGGCTGGTGGGACTGCAGCCCCTAGGGAAACAGATGAAGGTTACCGGGCTCTCTTCAAGGTATTCTGCTCATTAGATATCGTGGTGCGACTCTCATTTCAATCCAGCCCGGCATCCCACGTACACCGGCCAAAACAGTCCGTGTCATTAAACAGCAAATTTAGGCTGCCTGTTCCGGCATTCAGGACGCTGTTGATGAGCTGCAGACATCGACCGGTGTCAAGGACAAGACCGCCCTCTTTTGGATTGAAAAGCTTATCGTCAAAGCCCGGGACACTCAGAAGGAACATTTCAACGTGGATCCCCGGCTCAAAGATAGAAATCTCAAAGGTGATGCACGCAAGGCAGTCAAGACTCGGATCCGAGATCTAATCCAGTGGGAGTTGTACAACTGGGTGATCCTGCAGCCTGAGGACCGAGCCGCAAAATTGTCAAAGGATTCAGGTGAGTACCTCTTCCAATGTGATGCTGTTCTTCATTGTTTTAACTTGAACAAGCAGAACATCATCAACTGCGGCCCGGGGATCACTACAATATTTTACTGCGCGTCAGAGGTGAGCTGTATATAATTTCGTTCACCGAATTCGGTTAATTGATCATACACCATCCCAGGTCTCGATCCGCACCGAGACAGCCCCTGCGAAATTCTTCACTCGATTCTCCTTGGAGATGATAAATACATTTGGCACAAAACAAACACACCATGAGATAAGTCAAAGGGAGACAAATTTTCGGTTCGATTACAGTCATCGTCGACCAATGGACTGAATCTGGCATCAATCCGGGGTCGATATATCATCAAGTACAAGAACGGGCTGATTGGGAAGCATTTTAAAATTCTTCAGCAACTCAGCATCTTTCACCTCCATGACGACCTTTGCAGTAACAATCTTTTCAACCTTTGGAAGGCTTCCGGCAAGCTTGGAGCGCTCTTGTGGTACCCGGAAATCCGAAATCTCGAACAATACCTCGTGGGTGGGTCACCGCATAAACATGTAATAAAATAACACCCTTTTGTCCAGGCGGATCTCCAAATCTGTATCGATAATGTCTTGGACCTCTGGGCATTGATCGACTCCGCTTGGATTGTCACCAAGTATAAGCTCCACGTCCTCCCGCACCTTCCTGACAATATTCGCCGATTTGGACCTGCGATTCTCTACGCCACAGAGGGCTTTGAATGCTGGAACACGATATTCCGGCTCTGCAGTGTCCTCTCAAATCATCAGGCTCCAACTCGAGATATTGGTGTAACACTCGCAGATATGGAGTGATTTAAGCACCAGGCTAGTGGTGGATGGTGGAATCCTGAGGGATCCCAGGACTACATCCAAGCAGGTCATGAGATAACATCCTTCCTCCACAAAAACAAGGAGCTTCAACGTCGCCTCGGCTGGATGGACAAATCTAAACCAAAGTCTCCTTCACGCTGACAGGGCCTCATTTATATCTTGATGTAGGCTCCATTAAACTCGACTCGCGTCGCACAGCCGTCTCAGCGCCATGGCGCGATGTGCTTGACCCACTCTGGGCCCCGGAACTAGATATCGGGGTGGGGAAGACCTGGATAACGTGCAAATATGTCGTCTCTCAAGCAGGAGACGTATGCACGAAAGACTCATGGATATTCTTCAAATGCAAGGTTCGCTTCTAAGCTATCATCTATTAGTGTACAAACTGAATAAGTGACAGGAAACCGGGGAAGTTCTGAGCAGCCGGATCTGCCTTATTTTAATTCCTAGCGCTGCCCCCACAAAATATGAGGATGCTGTGGTTGTCTTGCGCAAGTTCGACGTTTCCGCTACCCTGGATGTCCGCATGAACATGCCAGTCCTCTCGCCATCACCCGAGATTAATTTGGTCGCACCGGCGGTAAGAGTTCTTTCTTTATCATTTGCCAATGTTGTTCTGAAATAAAACTTGTAGGCCATCTTGTTCTTCTTCAACGCACAACACGACTGCCATGGAAGCAAATGCTGGGCGATTTCTGGCCTTGACCATGTCATCCAAGAGCGCAATCTCACCAGTCATACACAGACGGCAATACAGCACGAAAATACGCAGGTTTATTTCATCAATATGCACACATTGCACAATGCACACCTGCTCAGAGACACTCTCCCTCGAGATTTAACAGCTCTGATACCCTACTTCCCAGATCGTGACACGAAGCACGACGAGTTTGCTGCGCTACTTCGCATTTCCGGGCCGGCAAAGCGCGCCGCAAAGGCTAAAAAATCAAGGGAGACACACGAAAAAAAGAAGCAGGCCAAAGCAGGAGCAGAGAAGGGCCCAGAACTGGGAGACCCGGAGGAGGATGAGGAAGATGAGGAAATAGAGGAGTTGAGTCGGCCGGACATGATGGAGGAGTAGTAAATGTTGTTTCAACTACCTTTTGCTCTTGTGCCTCGTTTTGGTCATGGATCTCCGACGAACATGAAATGTAAGCTCAGTTAAATGTTGGGACAGTATCGTGGCGATATTCTAGCAAGCTTGGACCAAGCTTCCGCAAAAATGGTCGGGCGATATCTAGCAGGACGTCAATCAAGTCTTGATCGAGATCTCTCCGGATATCCCCGATGGGATGGGGCTGAAACATTGGGCCAAATTGGGAGGCTCTTTGATCCGCTACCACCACCATCTCCCACTTTCCCACGCCGACGTTCCCTCGTCGACGGAGAGATGGAGCGAGACTGGTGGGGTGGGTGGGTCAAGGAGGGTTTGCAGCTACCCTGGAGAACTTGGGTTTCGCTCTCTTTTGCTACATGTACAAACAAATTTAGTCACTCAACATTGGTCATTGCGAAAACAAAATCGAAAGAAAATGGGGCAAAATATGCAAGTAAATCAAAGCACAATGGTACGTTTTCAACCTCTTTCTCGCTTGAATGATTGCGTGCCAGTCAGTTTCATTGCCTCGAACCAACTAAATGCTTCGAGTTCAATTTTGGTGGCTAGTCATTCTTGCTTTGTGTTCGGGACAGTATCCGGCGCGGAGAATACTAACCCCCGAAATCAATCACCAGATCATGATCCTGCCGGCAACGCACGAATCTCTGCTTCACTTTGCTTCCCCCTCCATGTCCTCTCTGGTTACCTTTTGCAACGTTCCCGTATCTCCTAGGTTTGACGGCCATGCCGCAACCTCTCGTGTTTCTCTGGATTGGGTGCTTAATTCTGGGCTCCGTACACAAAACTCACAAGTCTCTGGGCTTCTGACGCTTCCGTGCGATGTCGGCGTCATGTCTATGTCCTTGAACAGTGTTCCTGTGGCTGCTTCTCTACCTTCTGACCTGGTGCTTGGCTTGGACTGGTTCAACTTTGTTAGGTCCTCTGCACCTGAACTTGTAGCGCATCTAGGTTCTGGTGCGGCACTTGATCTTCGTCACCCCCCAGTTTCGACCATCGGCACCACGGAATCCGGACAATTATCATCTATTGGTACGTTGTAACCTATGTCTGGCAGTATTCTGACCAAACAATTTCATCCCAGCTACACTCGCTGTTGCACCGGTCTTCCGAGGAACGACCCCGCCCTGATTGATGCCTCGTACGCGAGGTGTCGATGTTGTAGCTGCTCATACGCGAGCCGCAACACCACGGGGAGGTGCAATACCCCGGATGCCCCGTACGCGGGGCATCCAACCATCTCGTACGCGAGGTGGCGCACCACGTACGCGGGGTGTTCAAAATGCGAATGATGATATGATGCTTGTTGATTCTCCTGATGAACCTTTGTCTCCACTACACGACCCCTTTGTCTCTCTTACTATCAATGAGAAAAATACCGCTGTACGGTGTCTTGTTGAATATCAGCGAGTTCCTCTGGCCATATTGAGGAAAATGACTGCTCATCATTTCCAAGTATCTGCAAGAGATTCAGGTGAAAAGCAAAAATGTGTAGAAGCTTTACGCACAGAATTTCTTGCCCATCGATGTGCAGAAGCTTGTTTGGTTCTGAAGTCCGAAGCCATACTTGCTGGCCTGAGTCCGGGAATCCTTTCGCCGAGTGAGCTCCAACAGTGTGAATTAAGCCTTGGTCTTCGGTCTAGCCCTCATAAAAGAAAGTCTACAACCCTGGATAACAGTGTTCACAAGCGTCCACGTTCGACTGCCGAGACAACTGGGACCCAATTCCCCATCGTACTAGCTCAGAATGAGAAGGACCAGATCATTCGCGAGTTTCGCCAAGGCACTGATAACACGTCAATGAGGCGATATGAATGTTCTTTCTGTGGTAAATTTGAAAATGCAAGTCGTACCAAAATGAGGGCTGTAAATGTTCTTGATATCTCACTGCTTGATAGAGCTGTTGCAGAACTTCGGGTAATGTCTCGGCAGCCTAAAATTGAATCATTCGACACTTCCTCCCTCATTAGCGGTTCATACGTACTGTGTCATCTCTGCAATTCCGCTGTCAGCAAAAATTATTTTAATTCAATTCCTTTGCGCAGTTATGCAAATGGCCTTTGGATAGGACGAGTTCCGGAAGAACTCAAGGATCTCACATTTTTGGAAGAACAATGTATCGCGCGAGCCCGAGCGACCAGATGTATGTACAAGCTCACCCTAGGACCCTCGGGTCAGCTTGCTGCTCGGGGAAATGTTTGTATTCTACCTCAGGACACAACATCTTTCATATCTGCAATGCCAATTCCATTATTTAGGTTGAGGGATGAAATCTGTGTGATTCTTGTGGGATCGCCTGACACCGAGGTCACTCATGACATGTTGAAAAAGTCGCCGCTGCTCGTGCGTCGCGAGAAGATTCGAACTGCTCTGTTTTGGCTGATTGAAAATAACCCACTTTATGCGGACCTTGATAAAAATGTTGTACTGGATAATTCAGAGGAATACCCGATGCACGATTGCCCGCTCGCAGTTACAGATTTTCTACGTACCAACTCTGCGAATAATCAAGGGTCATCGTATACATCATATTCTGATCAAGCTAATGCCGAATTATTTGAGAGAACAGATACTTTTGAACTCACCTCTTCGACGCTCGTGGATGTTGATAATCTTGCATCGACTTACCAGCAGAGAAAGCTTGACGCTCTCCGGAAGTTGAAGAAACAAGAAACCGGATTTGTGAAGTTTCCATCTGGGAATACACCGTTGTCGACTTCAAAAAATCCTCGAGTTTTCGGTTGGTTATGGCCCACTCTCTTCCCATACGGAGTCGGAATGATAGACAACAACAATGTCAGAATTTCACCGGAGATTCCATTTCATCAGGTTGATACTGCACCGCATGTACAACATTTGTTAGGTATGAAGGATCCACGGTTTCAGGTTCATAAGTCTTTCATTTTTGTCATGAGCAACATCATTCAGCGACGGCAGTCATCGTTCAAATCTCGCCTTGCAACAAATCGATCGTGGTTTCCAGTGGTACAAGATTTAATGCAGAAGATTGACACCCAATGTATGGATACCTACCAAGCTAAGCTCGAAAAAAATCCGTTCGCAAAGCCCGAAAGTGAAGGGGAGAAGGCAGCAGCCAAGGTAATGAAATACATCAGTTATGTCTCGGATCATATCCCTGGGTCAGTGGGGGACGTCAACAGCATGAAGCAGCAAATGCACAGTAAAATCATATGTGATGGCTTACCCCATTTTTTTGCTACAGTTAACCCTGCAGATTCTCACAATCCAATTGCGCAAGTCTTAGCTGGAAGAGACATTGATCTGGACAAGATTTTTGACGCGCTGGATGGTACACAGAAGGAACCAAGCATCCGAGCGAAAACATTGGCTGAAAATCCGGTAGCCGGTGCTGAGTTCTTTCACCTAATGATAACCAAGTTCTTGGATATAATTCTGGGCGCAAAACGGGTTTCAAAAATTGGGATTCTCGGGAAGGTCAAAGGGTGGTACGCAGTTGTTGAGGCGCAGATACGTGGTTCACTCCACCTCCATTTGCTGATATGGATTGACGGTGCCCCTGCTTCACCTTTAGATATGAAGGAACTAATGAATTCAGATGCCGAGTTCAAACAGAAGCTTACCGCATGGTATGATGATATCATTTGCCAGAGCTTTCCGAAAGATACCGTTCCGTATGTTGCGGCTGACGGTACTCCGAAGCAACTCCCTGTTCTCAGTCGCCCGTTAGATCCTGATTCCCCTGACTATGAGCTGAAAAGAGACCAACACCACCGAGATCTGTGTGAGAATACTGGACTAGTGCATGGACATAATGCAACATGCTTCAAGCATATCCCGCGTCGCATACACTCTCTCCTCGATCCTGATAATGATTGCAGGTTTGAACTCCCTCGTCCTCTGGTTGCGGATACACACTTTGACGATGAGGATGATCTTGTAATACGCTGTGAAAACGGAAGTCTGAATGGCCACAATCCGACAGCTACTCTTTGTCTTGGATGCAATACTGACCTCAAGCAAACAGCATCGGGCTCTGTTGCAATGGCTATGGTTGAATACATGGGGAATTACACAATCAAACTGCAGTTGGACACTGCGGTTGTATTTTCCGCTCTCTGTGCTTCTATAAAAACTCTGCAGAATAAGCCTCCTCAGGATGTAGACGGACGGATTGACAATTCTGAAATGGCCCGGTTAATGATGGTCAAACAACGAATACTTTAGTTGGCAAAAGAGAGTTGACAGGCCAACAAACAGCCAGTCTTTTGCTTGGTCGGAAGAACAATTACACATCGGATGAATATCAGGAGCACTGGTGGTCTTCTATGCTCAGAGATATTGCACGCGATGTTTTTGTCGTTGACCTTGAGGATCATCCCGAGCCATATGCACTGCCAGAGACAAGAGAAGAGCTTGAAAATGATGCGCTAGATTCGGTCGAAGCCCAACGCATGAGAATCCCGGATGACGAGGACGATGGAATGATGTTGCTCACACCAGAAAACCTCAATCGAGCTCCTGAAACTGAGGAATGCAACGAGGATGCCCAAGAGAAGAGATATTCCAACTTGTTCAGTGACATGTTCTACCGGCCGTCGGAGCTTAATTCAATGTGTGCCTGGGATATTCTAAGAAACTATGTCAAGGAGAAGAAGCCGAAGTCGAAGACTCAGCGAAAGACATACCTACATTTCAAGCAAGGGCATCCCCAGTACACGACTCACTGCCTGAAAAAATTGGATGCACCCGTAATCCCTGTCTTGATGGGCTACCGTGTTCCTCGGAATGACTTGGACAACGACCTGACAAAGTACGCTGTAGTTATCCTCGCCTTGTTTAAGCCATGGTCAGACACAAAATCTTCTCCTCTTAATCTCAAGACATAACTTGGCCAGATGCGCTCAATGACTTCAAACCGTCAATGTCGCCCGAACATGCAAGAATTGTGCTTAACATGCAGCTCTTGTATCAGACTCGAGACGCCAAGTTTGACTTTGCAGCAAAACGTGGTAAACGGCTGGCTGAATTAACGAGAATGGCAAAGAATACAGGACTTGTGAGAGATGACGAGGGCGACGAGGAATACGATCCTGCATGGGAAAATGCGATGCAAACCGCCGTTGATCCAGGAGAATTGGACGCAGACTCCATGGCATTAATGAAAGATACCAGAGCGACCCGAGATGCACAGCAAATAATTCTCCAGGCAAGTAAGGTTGGCTTCTATTCCGTGCAAAATACATCAAGCAGTGAGATATGTGCCGAGTTTGGACAAAGATCGCGGCTCGGAGACGAAGATGACATTGTCAGAGCAAGTTTAGCTGCCAAAGATCTTTTGAAGGAAAAGGATTTGATTATCAAACGCCGTCTGAAAGCTGCGAACAGTACAGGAGAAAATAATGCGCACCTTGTTACCGCATCTTCGAGAATACCACAAGCTCTGTGTACAACATTGGCGAACGAAGCGGAGAGAGCTCGCAAGTTGTACGAGAAACTTCATGTTTACTCCAGTTCAAACGACTCACATTGGAACTCCCTACATCCATATCAGCAACTATGTGTTGCGCTGATCATCAAACATACTTTAAATGATGAACAGACTCGTGCATTCCTACTATTAGCTGATAAAATTGGGCGTGAACTAGAGAGTGGTCACAAAGATCCACCTATATCCCTTCTCTGTACCGGGCCTGGTGGAACAGGGAAGTCGGTGATTTTTGGCGCCTGGAAAGAGTTCTATGACATTACCGGTCATCCTGAACGGTTGCGATTGACTGCGCCAACAGGCGTTGTTGCTAGTGATATTGGTGGTTGCACAATTCATTCCGAAGCCAGCTTGAGAGTTGCACCTGCGAAAATGAAATCTACAACGACTCTTCGCAAAAATCTCGAAGAACGGATCTCACCATTGGAGACATTGATCTTAGATGAAATCTACTTCTTGAGTGCGCAAGACGTGGCTAGACTCTCTGAGTATCTCTGCATGGGAAAAGGTATAACTGATTCAATATGTGGCGGTTTGAATTGGGCAACCTGTGGCGATCCTTGTCAACTACCGCCACCGGGAGGAAATTCGCTCTTTGCACGCGAGCTAGTTCAATGCCATGTAAATGATAATTTGAATGACTTACACGAAACGGTTCGCCAGGACGTGAAGGGGATACAAATTTGGCATCAAGTCGAGCATGTTGTTGTATTAGAAGAGATAATGCGCCAAAGGGGAGATCCATTATTGATGAACATCCTTAAACGGTTACGGAAAGGTACATGCACCGAGGACGACAAGGTAATTCTGGACAAATATGTGTTATCGAATCCAGAGTGCAGTGAAGCGACCAAAGATCTTACCAGCATTAACCGATGGATTGATGACCCAGCGAATGCATGTCCTTTAATTGTGTATACAAACGCCGCACGAGACCGTCACAATTTCAACATGGCTGAGGCCTTCGCCACTGCGACAAGCCAAGACTGCCATGTTACCACTCGCGCGACACGAGAGGACGTGGGCGGAAGCGCCAGCAGCTCACTGGTCTAGCAGCTGAGGCTGCCTGGTCAGTACCTGTCAAAGAAGCTAACGACCTTGGCGGCAAGGTAGCATGAGTCGAATTCATTGACTAAAATGCTCACCGAATTTCCCTCAGGTCCCTTACTTGCCAGGAATGGTCGTATTTTGCACCGAAAACCTTGCGACAGAGCTGGGGATCTCCAACCGGCAGCCCGGGAACACTTGTATCAATTGTGTACGAGGAGATCGATGGGCGCCGCTACGCGATATCAGCCGAAGTCGACTTCAAAGCGTATAAAAGCAGCGATCCAGATGCACCATATTCCTCACCGAGTCCTACTCAAACCCATTACCAACACGATTCATTTCCGCCTTCCACACTCCGAAAAGATCTATAGCGCAACTCGTTCCCAGCTCCCACTCATTCCTGCCTATGCCTTCACCTCGCACAATGCCCAGGGCCGCTCACTGGATGTGTGCTGGCATCGATCTGGCCAGCTGCCCAACAATCCAAAGCGCATATGTAATGCTCTCGCGAGTGCGATCGTTGAAAGGGCTCTGCATTCTTCGTCCTTTCAGGCTCGACCGCATACAAAATCACATCTCGCAAGAGCTGCGAGAAGAACTGAGACGCACCGATCTCAAAGCCGAGAAAACGAAGGCGTACTCTCGAGAGCAGTTGTCATGGTTTTACAACATGATTCCCGAAGGACGAGTTGCGATCTTGACTCATGGAGACGCCGAGGTCAAAGGGTTTGATTTCAACATGTTAACCACCAATTGAAAGGTAAGTATTGTGCTAATTTATATATTGACCTACTGAGCTTTATGTTAGCATGCTTTCTCAATCTGCGACTCGATATGACCAATACGCACCTCAAGACGTGTCTGCCTGGTCTTGACCGTCACGCCATCGAAATCCTGTATCTTCATTCCTCACATGGTCCCACGAATGTCACCCCTCACTTCTGGAATGCATGTCAATGCGTCGCCTGATACTGCAGCGGCCGATGGCAGATAGCGTGCACCATGCTGTCCACAGCCTACTACCAAAGGCGAAATACTCACCAGCAATCCACCTATCATACCCGTACCCTCCCTCTGACCCTCCCATTCCTTTCCTCTCTTATACCCACCGCCTCGATAGTCTCGATATTCTCAATTGTTAGTCTCATCGTTACATATTTGCTCTGCTATTCTTTCAATGATCAATTAAGCTTGAGAAGGCCCTAAAGGTTCAGCTACCGCCTCGGAGAGGCCTAATCCAAGTCATTATTTATTATTCAGCACCCACAAACACCATGACCGAGCCAGGGGTTGGCAAGAATAAGAGTTCGGAGTTGAAATTTGTTCTAGAGCTGATGGATTGATGGGCTATGATGCATATATGATGGATTTGTCTTGTCGATTACTACTGAGATTCCACCTCAAAATACTGCTACTGAGAATCGTGCCAACCCCGTAACATGAGACTGCACGATTCCCTGAGTCTGGAATCTCTGTGTCCCAAAGTATCGAGATACATGCGATCTAGTCTCCGGCGAAGAATAAGACAAAGCCCAAACCTTGTGGGTCCCGCATCTCCAACGCAGCCGCATCATCGTCCAAAGCGAGGAATTGTGAAAACGGGGTTGAGGAGAGTTTTCTGAGGATAAAACACTATATTCATTGGAGAGCGCACGACACAATTACGGACGAGAGAGTTCAAATATCTTTCGGAGGCGCGGCTACGTTGAGAACCATGCCAAACGGCCTCGCTAAAATGAACGACAACAACGTTACTGGGATCCTATCTAGGTGCAAACACCTTTGTACTTCCCCTTGCTGTACGAGTTGATGGATCCAGTGAACTGTGCATAAGAGCTTCTCTGGTCTACGGGGAGGAACCCGTCGAGGCCGTACGACCCTGCAATCGATAAGTCGGGGGGCGGAGACCGTGTCTGGGACATACAGTAGTAATGACCGTTCACCCGGCTGTTGAACCCGATACGGAAATCGCCAGTGGCTGTGAATGGCACGGTTCCAGTGGAGCTTTGGTGGCAGGTTTCGTCCGTCAGCTGAATGGGTTAGCACTGCTGCGACACACGGAAACAGCGCGGGCGTACTGTAACTCACACTGACTGCCCGGGGCAGCAGTCAGGGTGACCGTCTTTTGCACTTGATTGCTGACTGTGGTCTCGAAGCTGGCGCGGGAGCTTGTCAGGGTGCAATTTGATAGAGGAAGGTGTAATGCGTACCTCGTTCCGTAAGTGTTGGTGAAGGACACCGAGGCGGTAAATGATGCGGTGGCAGAGATGAGGTCAGGGACTCCAACGGTGACTGATGCAGTGTAGCTGGCGCCGAGAGTTGACGCCTCTGGAGACCGAGCCTCAGTCATGTTGTGAGAAAGAAAGAGAGAAAGACTACACACTAGTGACAGTCTCACCAGCGGTTGCTGACAATCCGGAGGTGATGGTGATGGCGACAGATCCGGCAGCGTTCACCAGGATCCCGCTCGTGGTGACATTGTTGAGGGTGCACTGGCGATTTCCTGGAGCAAGAAAAGTGAGGGATAAGGAATCTTCACATCGACTTCCACTGACCGGTGGGCACCAACGAGACAACCCTCGACACAGGTCTGCGTGCGCGTCACCCCGTCCTGCAAGAGGTCCAGTGAGACTGTGACTAGGTCGACGCGAGCTGGTTGTACACACCCAGGTAGTCCACAGA
Organism: Mycena sp. CBHHK59/15; assembly: GCA_029204085.1. NCBI lineage: Eukaryota > Fungi > Basidiomycota > Agaricomycetes > Agaricales > Mycenaceae > Mycena > Mycena sp. CBHHK59/15. The sequence goes on from JARGXW010000590.1 coordinate 76,150, forward strand.
TTGTAGCTGGTTCCTCCCCAGAGGCGCACGATGTCCTGGGCCACAGCGGGCCACCCAGGGACTGGAGACGAAGAGATTAGGTTATAAATGGTGTGCAACATTGGTTTGGAGGAGAAACTTACGATTCGTCAACTCGTTCACAGTGAGCGCAGTACACTTGCCACCGAGAGCTGCGGGCGCCGCGTCAACACGGGACATCCCCGCCAGGTTTCCCGGAGTATATAGCGCGCGAGTTCGGTGAGGTTTCGGTCGTAAGCCACGGTCCAGTCCGGGTCGAGTCCATAAACGTAGCCATCCTTGTGCAAGCCTGTGGCAGCGAGGGCGTTGGTTGCGGCGAGAGTAGCAGCGAACGCGGCGAGAAAAGCAGGGGCGAAGTTGACCATTGTAGCTGAAGCGGCGATGGGCGACTGGTTCAGAATTGCGAAGGCCCGCTGCTTTTATATTCCACGGGGGCCAACATTCGTTTCGCGAAGGAAGCGGGTCTTGGACCGATCCGCACGCGACGTGGTTCCCCTCCTCGGTGTGAATCCCGCGGGCGGAGTGCTGTGCCCGGCGGTTAGAGTGCATCGAGGGAATGCGATCAACCGAACAACCCGGCTCCTTCCCCTATCATCGTTTCCCAAGGGTTTATTTTATATTTATTTATTTGGTTTCACGACATAACTGTAGTATTTCATTCAATCGTTGGTCACGCGTCACTCACCCCTGTCGATAACTTGGTCGATAACGAAATTTGGGGCCACGCGTCGGCGTGTCGAATTGGTCCACACGGTTCAGAAAATGCCCGGAAAATGGCAGAAAATTCGAAAATAAATTCTTCTCTCCCTCTGTATACCATTTCCCGGATGAGTGCGCGTTCACCTCCATTCTACATCGGAACGTGTGCAATTTGCTCGGCTCGAAGCACGACGGGAACGAGTTCGCCCGTCCCCTGAGCGGGGAACTCTGGAAGGCTCTGACCAGCCCTGCAGAAAAGTACGTAAAATAATGATGTACGTGGATGCGGTTCAGAAAGGCATTGCGCGTCGAGGGAATCGAAGAAGCGGCAGGGCTTTCCATGATCAACCCAACAACATTAACTTTTTAAGGCACGAAAGCCGGCCCAGCCCAATTATTCAAGCTGCGGTAGGTGCAAGTCATTGCCGGCTGTTCAGATCAAGTGGCTGGTTGAAGTCTGTTCGGCACCCAGGCAGATGCTTGGTGGATGGTGATGTGACGACGGTCGGCTTCAATCTCTTGAATGATGTGACTACATACTCTACCTCGCGGTCGAGAAGGACGCGCATCGGAAGGATCCCTGAGACCTCACCGCGAAGGCCGCCGATTTTACTTCTGAAGTCATCACGGAATGGGGTCCTTCCTTGGACTATGTATGCCACAGGGACGGAACTAGTGTTGGCGCGACTCGCGACTCGACCCTCCAAGTCGACCTCACGAAGTCGACTTGAGTCGGGAACTGGCCCACGCCTCCCCACTCTGACATTGCCTTAAAAGGCATATCTAATCAGCACGTGTTGCCACGTGAGTCCACGCGTTGCCAAACAACATCTCGAAGCATCAGCAAACTAGGGCTGTGCGCCGTGCCCGTCACGGGCACGGCCGTCATTTCGGGAGGACGACGGGTAAACCCGTCCCGTCTCCGTCCCGTCGTGGAGGTTTAGAAAATCTCTACGGAACGGGACGGGCGACGGGACGGCCGTCACGGGAGACCGGAAGATGACGGGTTTCTGCCAGGCGAGTCTCAGGGATCGACGAGGTTCTGGCCGCATATGTTAGGCATATATTAGCTTTTCACTGATAAAAGACCATAATTTGTCTACTGACCAGTCGATTTTGGGGGAGGGACTTGGTATCTTACTCCAACTCGTAGAACTCGATCTCAGATGCAGATTTGTGCAAAGAGCGCAAAAACACCGAAAATGGAGAAATTGATGATTTTTTTCGGCCGTGGGAGCGGAAATTTACCTTTTGGGGCCGTTACGGCTAATGTTGCCGCGACTCGCGACTCCGAGGCTTTAAGTCGACTCCGCAAGTCGACTTAAGTTGAGTTGAGTCGAGTCACAGATGTGACTCCGTGCGACTCGCAAGTCGAACCAAGTCGACTTGCCCCGACTTCGAGTGACTCGGAGTCGGTCTCAAAAGTCGATGAAACGCCTGACGCGTGTTTGTTGGTGAACCTCAAAGACTCCAATCAACCCAATCCAACCAAATGCTGACCAGCAGATAAACCAAAACCCAAATCCTAATCCTTCCTATCCAAGTCCTTCGAGTTCAACCGTCCAACACGTTCGTTCGGCGCGCGAGTTCGGGGGCTCCAACCAAAATATATGGCTGTTGCAATTCAGCTAATAACCGTAAGTTCAACTTTTAACCGTTCCGTTCCGTTCAAAACCACACAGCGAGAGTGAGTCCAGAAAACACAGGTGGGAAAACCCGGGCGTAGTTGTATATCTATCTCCTACATTTCAACACCATTTTATACCCTACTTGTTTGTACCAGTAAATACTTGCCATCTCCTGCAATCCTTGGTAGGAAATAACCGAGCGCAATCCTGCACCCCTATATTTGAGGGTTTTTCTACCCCAGAACGGACAAGTCCCCGCCCAATTTATTTAGTAACCTCATGGCCAAGGCTATGCACAATGTTCAACCATTGTCCCGCTGGCCATTTTGCACATATATCGTCCCCTATGACTCCCAGGACCACGTTTCTGAGTCATCCTGACTCGAAACGCGGTCCCGGACCCCGAGTTACACGTCCAAACTCATTTGCGACGTGTTTCGTTGGAGACCAGACGTCATCACGTGACCGTCGCTCATTGTTTAACTTACTCGGCATTATCCTTCCCCGCGCACCCTCTCATTGAACTCCGCCATTGTTTATGCACAGCATGTCCCCATGCTGTGTTACTACAATGGTTTCCTTCTGCACTGCCCGTACCATCGAGTACACTGACTCGTTCACTTTTCGGTTTGTTTTGCTGTGTCCGTGATTGCTGACCAATCACCGGCACTTTCCGGTGCCGCGCCGACTTGATTGAAAACTCTAAAATTCCGGCTGCTCCGGCGTTGATTGCTGACCAATCACCGGCACTTTCCGGTGCCGCGCCGACTTGGTTGAAAACTCTAAAATTCCGGCTGCTCCGGCGTTTCCTCCCACAGAACGTGAGGTCCCCTTTCATCGATTATGTACTTTTCATCAAATACTGCTCAGAGGAGTTGAGAGGACTCGGATAGCACTCGAAAATCACATCAAACATTGATCTTCCATCCAACTTTGCAACTTTCCTTGCGAAGGGTTATGCAACGGCAGTGGCGGATACAACATACCTCCAAAATACTTGAGCAGGCTTGTGAAGAGGTATAGAATACCCAAGAACTCACCGTGTGAAGTGCAACACCCTTAATTTAACAAAATGCGGTGTTGAAGTCAAGGGATCAAGTTTTGATGTCTCATCATTTTCTTGTGAGGGTTATGAGGGCGCTTCGGTACTGGTAAACATACCTCAGACCCATTTGAGAGGAGCATGGAGGAGGTATATAGCACACCAAAACTGACTGCATGAAGTGCCACACCTTGAACACGACAGAGTGCAGCTTTCAAGTCAACAGGTGAAATGTTGACATCACATCGCTTTTTTGCACAGGTCATGGGGTGCATTTAGTAATGATCAAGTAAATGACACCTCAAGCTCCTTGGCACATAGTGTTGTAACTTGGTATTGCCTCGGTCACGTACAGACTGGATAGAAAAAACTATGTATCTCCGGGCACTTCTGAACTTCGCATCATTCACAACCTTCACAGAGTTCAGTCTGGAAGTCGGGTGGGTTAATGAGTAGTCTGAATGCTTGCCTAGCCTGAAGAGGAGTTCCCAGCTCTCGAGTGGACATCTAATGTGCGATAATCAGAGTTGATCGGAAGAAAAGTACTAAATTGAATATGCACCTTGATTTGCGAACGCGGTGAACTTTGGAGCCTGAGATTGAGCAAGTGCGTTGCACAGGCAACACAAGTGGTCCAGCGGGTGTCATATGATGTGTGATTGTTAAAAAGTCCTTGAGTAGCCGCATTATCGCCAGCGTTGTCGGAAATAATGGTGTGAACTAAGATGGAGGACTAGTAGGTGAAGAAAGTATAAGCAATGTTATCGGGGTAGAGGTGAAGCTACAGACCCATGGATTCTTAAGGAAGATCAGTGCACTCTATAGAGCGGGATTAGTTCCAGTACCTAAGGGAAATCGGGTCATACCGAAAAGAAACAGTTGCTTTCCATTCGGGACCATGAATCAAATTGTACATTCACAGATGGATTGGACAAAGGGTGAGGGACCCGTTCGTAATGGGCGACAGCGTTTGAGGGTGGGTTGTGTTGAGACATTGTCTGTTGCCGTCGAGTTCCTGATCTTTTTGAAGTTTCGACCAGACACCTGATACACGGTCGAACATTACTGATCCGATTTAGAACTGGAGGGTTCCACGGCACCCCATGGCCAGCAAAGACCTCCGATACAGCCGACAGTGAGGATCCAGCATTTGAGAGTAATAGTTGACGTTGAGAAGCAAGTTTGTGGGATAAAATACGTCAAGTTTTAATCGAACCCTGGGACCTGGGACTTGAACCACATGTTAGAAGCGGGCCCCAATTCCCAGAAGATCCCAGCATGTCGGCAAAGGCGCAGCAAAAAAGGCTGAACTGTGTTTACTCAGCAATACTCCGTCCCCGAAATGACCGAGTTACCTGGTTGAACATTCAACCAACTTCTTTCTGAACTTCAATGACCCGAATTAAATCCCTGACCTGTCCTACGACAGCCATTGGCCATTGGGTTGATATTCCCCTTCGACAGGCAGTTAATATCAGTTAATATCAAGTTAATATCTCTTGCATTGACATTTCATATCTTTTCAGGGGCGTCTCATGAACAATGTTTGATGACACGTTATCTAGCATTCGGACTTTCACAACACGGCTTGTTCATTTAAAAAGGTCCTCCCAGCGACTCATCCTGAAATTGTCGTCATCTCACAATGCCTCCTCGACGCGGTGGGGTCCCTGCACCAGCACAACCTCCTGCACCTGAAGGATCGACCCGCACAACTCGACGCCAGGCTGCCGCTTTGGCTACCGACAACATCCCAGCCCCTCCTGCAGCAGGAGGTCATGTGCGCACCCCGGGCTGGCGGGCGCAACACCAACCCGCCACAAGAAGATCCCCAGCCCTTGGTGCCAGGGCCAGGTGCCCTAGAACCGGCTCGTGGCTTTGCTCCATAACTGGTACGCACTTCTCAGTTCATCTTTCTCCTGAACAAACTTTTTATGCACAAGTTAGTGTTGCCCCCTACTCGAGTCGGACCCGGATCCGGATCCGGAAGCCGCGGTAACATATTCTCTCTCAGCCAGAGCTCTCAACGCTCACACATTCACTGTAGATCGGGCTGTTGCTCCAGCTGCCTCCTCTTCACGCCAGCAGACTCCGAGGACGGTAATTTCCATCGCTGTTTTTATTCCCCACTCTCTGACTTTGCGTACAGCCTGTCCGATCCACCACCAACAGTCCCTTACAATTCCCACCTCAGACCCCTGGTCGCAATGCAGCAAACCGGCTTTTAACCCAGTTGAACCACCAAACTCAGATGGCGAGTCCAGGCCCCCCTGTCCGAAATTTCAGTGATGATTCATCGCCCTCATCTTCGGAATCTGATCCGCTGCCTGTGCCCCAACCACGACGAGTTGTTCGGGCACGAATCCAACCTCTCACAGCTCTGCACACCGACACAGAGGAAGAGTCCGCAGCCGACAATCGGCCCTCCCGCTCTCGGGTCAGGCCTACTCGTTCCAGGCAGCCGCCTGGTTCACAGGCTTCCTCTCAAAGCGGTGAGTTGAACAATATATTGAGTATCTACCTCACTTTGAGCTGACCTACGTACACAGAGGGAAACCAGTCCGATGCCTGGACTGGATACAAATTGATCAAGCGAAGTATGCATGGGCCGAGGACGCTACACTTAAAAAATAATGTATCGGCCGACTGCCAGGCCTTTTACGGCCAGCACATTGAGCATTACGGCTACAAGTGTCGCCTATGCCCGTGAGTGTCACCACAGTCGTAGGGAGCACCACATTAAACTCTTCCAGGCAAGTTTATTCTTCTGGCAGTAGTCTTACCACTCGCCGGAAGCACCTTGGTAAAGACCACCGACCTCAATACCTCCAGCTCATTGCGGATCGGAAACTGCCAAACAAACTTCCCGAAGCTTTGCAGAAGGAAAGGGAAGAGCAGCGCGCCAGGGACATGCAACGAACACCCTTCTCTATCGCTGCCTTTGAGGAGAAATTGGTGCAAGTCATTGTCTCATACGATTTGGTTGGTGAAACTTTGTCGTTTGATCAATCACTTATTCATTTGCTAGTCAATTAATTTGTTGAAAACCACGAGTTTCGTGATTTATTGCTCCTGCTCCGCGAGTCCTTGCAAGACAAGGACATCCCACACCGAACCAAGCTTCGCTCTTTAATTTTGGATGCGTGGTTGAAGTACTACGACAGTCTCAAGAAGGAGCTGAAGGTTAGTGCCGCCGATGCAAAGTACAATTCTGAACGCACATTAAATACACCAGGAATCACTGGGCAAGATATCATTCACCGGCGATATGTGGAGTAGTAAAGGACTGCAACCGTATCTGGCCCTCACTGCCCATTGGCTCGGTCGAAAAGGAGAGCAGGTTGTGTTGCGCCAAGCCCTCCTTGCATTTCGGCGTGTTCGGGGATCTCACAGTGGCGAGAGAATTGCTCGCATTGTATTCCATATTTGCGATCAAGCTGATATATTGGAAAAGGTAACGCAGCCCGCTGCCATAATCTTCCTGCACTCACCTCCAGATTTTAGATGGGACCCTTTACGATGGACAATGCCTCGAACAACGCGACTTTCCTCACACATCTCTCTATCCTTCTCGCTGAGAGGGGTATCGACTTCGATGCCGATACAAACTATATCCACTGTTTTGCCCACGTCATCAACCTGTGCTCTCAGGCCGTCATACGAGCCATGGAGAAGCAGGACAGCCAGGACGACCACCCGGAGACGGAGACTGAAACAGAGTCGGACGAGGCTGGACGTGCCGTACATGCACGTCGCCGTGCCGCCCTATTCGCCGTGCCCGGAAAACAGTTGCCTTTGTTCGGAAGTCAGGGCAGAGGCGTGATGAGCTCTTGACTTATTAAAACAGGGAACGAGAGCCAGCTATGGACGGAGGTTCGTGTCAACAGCAGGACCGGTACCGCCGAAAGGGTCATTACTTCCCTTTCGGAAGTCACTGTCTTGCCCGATGTCAAAACCCGTTGGGACTCCGTATTCTACATGCTACGTCGCCTTCGATACCTACAGGAGGTGAGTTGTGTCATACCTTTCTCAATTTCATCACTCATCTCATGCATCTAGCCGGTGACTCGATTTTTTGCGATGAACCGTGATGCACAAGCATTCAAGCATCCGCTAGAAAATAGGCACTGGAACCGGCTGGAAATTCTTGAGTTGACTTTACAGGTGCGTCAAGTCACTGCTTATTTTATCTCTGTGTACTTATCGGCCCACTTCAACTAGCAACCACATACCGTGCAGACAATCATGTCCTCCGAGAACACACCTATCCTTGCAGCAACAATTCCCGCATTTGAGTTGTTCATATCTTCTTGGGAGGCCATGATCGCCGACTCCGATCTTGAGGATCAGAACATTGCAAATATAATTTCCCCTGGTTTGGAGATCGCTAGGAAATATTACGACAAGTTCGATAACACAGATGCCTATATCATCGCAATGTGTGAGTCCATACGATTCAATTAGTCTCTGATTCCTCGCTAACTTCAACCACAGTTATTAATCCATCAATTCGATTGGAATGGATTAAGAAAAACTGGTCTGCCGAAGACCAGGAGGCGGCCAAGGAAGTCATCTTGCGTAAGGTTAGGATCGGAGCACTTCATTTTCGCTGCTTGGCTGATACAATTGTCCAGCTCCAATCCTATCGGGATTTGGATGCGGAAAGCCCGGTGTCCGGATCCAGTAGTCCAGGTGGATCTCAGGGCTCCGCCACTCATCCAGGTCTCGCACTCAAGGATCCCGACCCCCATCTCGGTCTCGGACTCCAGCAGCAGCACCTACAATGATTTTGCAGGTGGCACACAAGTACCGCAATGTGCAACAGGCGCTGGACTTTTCTGCTGGATTGCCAACGGAGCCGGACGGTTTTTGGTCGGTACAGGAGGAGATGAACAGCTATGTTCAAAGTCCGATTCCTCCACCAAAAACCACCGACATGATTGGCTATTGGACGGTGCGGTTCAGGTTTTATTTTGGTGATTTTAGTCACTGAGTACGCAATTGAATCACGGAATGGGTACATGGCCTACGATATATCGCCTCTTCCTCGATTACGCCCCCATTCAGGCAACATCTGTGCCCTCAGAACGAGTATTTTCATCCTCTGCAGAGACTGATACAAAGCGGCGAAATCGGATAAGTCCGCATTTAACGGAGGCACTTCAAATGCTCAAGTTCCATTTCAAGAAATCGCGGTTGAATTTCATGTCGGAGTGGCAGTCAGCCCCGGTTGCCGATGACGAAGAAGACTGGCTTCGTAACCTGGCTGCTTCAAGCGATGAGGTTGAACGACAGGAGGCGATGGATGCACTCACGGAAAGCTTCGAGATGGAGGATATCGTAGCCCACATGCCAGAGGAGGTGAATGCGTAGCTCGATTTTTTTTGATTGTATTTGTAACTGTACACAACTTGGCTATCTAATCATTCACTCCTTGTTTTATCATCGATCTCAAAAAATGCTCAGAAAAGTCCGACTTCATCGACTCGAGTCGACTCGAGTCGACTTGGAGTGACTCACCGGGCCGGAGTCGAGTCGAGTCGAGTCGAACGGCTCCCGGAGTCGACTTACCGAGTCGTGACTCGACTTTTGGAGTCGCGGCCACATTAGTTACGGCATCATCGGCTGGGCTCGGCGCGGACAAAAACTGCCAAATCTGGCCAACATTTACAAAAATGGGGGGATCCAGGAATTTTGACCTAGCCTCCAAAGATATAAACCGGGGTCCCTGCTACATCGCAATACTAACGTGATCCGGCCCATCCGTTGTGCCGTCACGGCCGTCATTTCGACAGCCGTCGGCTCATCGAACCGTCCCGTTGCCGTCCCGTCAGAAAATATTTCTAAGCCCCGACGGAACGGGTTGGCTACCCATCGCCGGAACCCGTCGAACCGGCGCGACGTGCATGGCGCACAGCCCTACAGCAAACCCGTTCTCACCATGGATTCCTCTCCTGCCGTCTGTCCATCCGACATGACAAAACAATGCAGCAAAACTGGGTGCAAAAATAGGATTCCACTAGATAGCTACAGACATTGTGGCAGCTGTCAAGCCACAAATCGAAAAAATCAAAAAGACAGCAGGGCGAGAGCCTCGGCAAAAGCGAATAAGAGCACCAGCACCGGACCCACGAAGCGAAGAAGGGAGTCTTTCGGCAGTGCGGACAGCAGACCAGCCACGCGGCGGCGAACAGACCACCCTGATGCTGGCATCGATGCCCGAGCAGATGCCGGCGAAGAAGAGTCTGATGGCGACATGTGTGGGGAGGAAGACGATGAGGATGATGTATGGGCTTTAAACTATCCGCTCACCTTTTCTGACGTTAAACTAGATCACTGAAGCGTTTTCAGACACTGAAAGCTTCTACGAGGCGCTGAGAGCGGAATTCAGCGGGGGGAAAGCAATAAACTTCCATATACCATACCTTTACGATCCTATGGTCTCCCCGAGACAGCGTGTCCAAATGGTCTCCACAGAAATTTGGAAGATCAGTCACTATCGATTTACATGCGAGATATTTTCAGTCACATCATAAGCTGAATACTGATGGAACGTACCTGCTATAGTGTAAAGGACCATAAGAAGCTGAAAAATGGGCATCGAGTGAGGCTCTGGTGTAGTCAGGATGAAGCACGCAAAAAGAAATCCAAGGCATCACAAAACCTGGATATCTGTAATCCCGACAATGTTGGCATGACAAATACTTTATTAGCTCCACTTAAGTCCTAGGCGGTTCGACCGCATGGAAGACTTGAGTTTCCATAGAACTTAAGTCCTGCTTATATACAGTAGAGATGTACCATAGGTGTACCATAACTGTATATCCATTAGAACTTAAGTTTTCAGTATTAGGTGTGAACTTAAGTCATGCAGACAACTTAAGTTAGTCGCCAGAACTTAAGTTTGCAATTGCAGTTCAGTTCATACGTATGTGATGCGATAGTACTTAAGACTTGAGTCCCGAACTGGAGTTCTCCTCGAGCGCTTAAGTTCTTCACCCGAACTCAAGTTCCTGTACAACTTGAGTTCTTCAGAATGTGGCATGAATCGGCAAAAGTGATATTAATATTGAGG
>JARGXW010000591.1:0-86571 GCA_029204085.1 Mycena sp. CBHHK59/15
AGCTCTGAATGACGGTACATTTCGATATACCTGTCATCCTGACCGTCCTGATGCTCTCAAAAGCTGCCAGACTCGACCTGTGACCTGGTGTTCATTATAATATATTGCTACGAGCCAGAGGTAAGCACCTTTCCAATTAATACCACAGTATTTCCCATATGCTTTGTAGGTGTTGATCCACATCGAGATACACCGATTGAAATTCTGAATTCATACCTTTTGGGTACTGATAAATATGTCTGGCATGATACAATGGGACGACCAGAAGCAAAACCTATTTGCTGCACGATTGTCAGCGTCATCTATTCACAGCCTTTCAATACCGCCACCTCGGCTGCATTACATTGTTAAATACAACAATTCTCTCATTGGTAAACATTTCAAAATGTTGCAACAACTCAGGGTATTCTATGTTCACGGCCAATAACCCCCCCCCCTTTTCAACTCATGGAAGGCAACTGAGGAGCTTAGGGCTCTCCTCTGGTTCCCTGAAATAAAGAACATGGATGTCTACCTTGTGAGTGAAACAAATCTCGCATTTTGTCCATGCTGAGGATTAATACAGGCGGACATTAAAGTCCTTGTTGATAATGGTCTTGATCTCTGGGGACTCATAGACCCCCAGTGCATCATCGTCAAAGGAAAGCTTCACACATTCCTGAAGATATTCTCAGGTTTGGCCCAGCCATTCTCTATGCAACCAAGATATTTGAATGTTGGAAGGGTGTGTTTCAGTTGTGCACATCGCACCCAGTCATGATATAGCAATGGCTCTCACAGACATGGAGTGCTTCAAGCATATGGTCAGCAGTGGATGGTGGAAAGGGGAAGGTGAAGAGTATACCCAGGCAGGCAAGTGTATCAGATCTTTCCTGGCATCCAACTGGGAGCTTCAATGTCGCCTGGGATGGTCTGAAAAGTCTAGGCTGGAAAGTGGTAAATAAATTGTTCGCCCACTATTGAATATTCTGGTCATCCAGGAACCATTCAGTTAAGTTGCAAGTGTTTAAAAGAGAACACTGGCTGTTTGGGATCCCACATCTGAACTGGTAGAACCAGCACCGCTTGGATCATCTTGGAACAGGTGCAAGAGTGTAATTGCACGGTCCGGTGACTTGTGTGTTCAACGGAGTGAGATGGGACCGGCCAAACACACCGAAACCATGGCCGAAACTCAAGCAACTAGAGTGCAAACAGGACAAACAAGGAAGCAATGACATCAGCTCAGGAGAAGAGACAACACGAGGGGAATGACCCAGAGAGTAAGTCCAATCCGGAGGAGGGAGATGGGGGAAATGAGAACAGAGAGAATGGTGGTGATGCAAGGGAACTGGATGGATAGATCAAACGAATATGTCCCTGGATATTCCAATTAGACTATTTCTAGCTCACAATGTGCTAGGTATGATTGTCCATTGCCTGTGGCATTCAACAGAATAACTAGCTGAAATGTAAATAAGGTTTAGAATAAAGTAACCAATGTACCCAAATACCCAGTCGCATGCGGCCAGACTCTCAGTAGGGCATTAGTCTTGCTGGATAAACGACAAAGTTCCGAGTTTGTGATGGGGTTAGATGGAAGTAGTCAGCCACAATGCCTGTCCGCTGAGGGGTAAGTCATGGTGACCAAAAGTGCTTTGTGATTTACCCAATCGCCATCCGTGGCATCCACATATCTGTGAATCAGTCGTGTGACTGCTGAATCTTCCGACCACTTGACATTCAAATGGAGTGGTGCTGTTAGAGCTGAACAAGTTGGTCAGGTGAGATAGGTCCGTTCTCTCCCTTCACAAATGATACATTGAGACCACTTGATAATGTCCAGCTTTCAAGCACCAGCTGTGGCGCGCTTCTAGACAATGGGTAAAGAGCAGGGGAACACAGAAGGTGAGAAATAGTATCCCTTGTGTCCACTATCATTATTGTCTGCAGGGTTCTCCTGAGTTGTCGAGTAAGCTTATGCAGAGAGGAATCAGAACATATGTCACTTTCTGCCTACTCCTCATCTTGCTCCAGCTGAAGAGTTTTGTTCAAAAAAAAAGGTGGAAAGGAGGGCGGGAATATGGTGAAAAGTCCACCTGCTGCTCTGTCTCATCTGATTACTGATACTTACTTACATACACAATTGAAACATCAACAATACACAGCATGCTTCATTTGAGCCATTGTGAACGATGGTGTCAAATCCAGTGTTGCAGTCAGCATGGAGTACCTTTGTAATGTACTCCACAGATTGATTTACACAGAGAACTCAAAGGATGCAGCTAATGACACACTCTGGTTGGGCATCCAGGGATGTCCGTGATGTGCCTCCAGCAATCTGAATTGGACCAAGACCGCTATTACCTGGCCGCATACAGCACAGACTTGTAGTAAATATATAATGAGTAGTTGTTGAAGGACCAATGTGAAAGCAGCAGCCCAGCTAACGTAGATTAGCTAGAATATTGTAACAAATAGGATACCAACTATCGCAGAAGTATTCACCGATTCAGGTTAGAATATGGTTCATGTTCCTGACTTACTGTGGTCATCACGTGGGAAAAGAGGTTGGTCAGCCCAGGGAGTGAGTCGGAAAGGGTTGCACTTTTTGAGTGGTCCTGTACTGAATGCGTAGACAACATCCCAAAAAGATCAACTGCCAATGACGAAGTGTGACAACTCGACAATCCCAGATTAAGAGAACAAATAATCCAGTGGAACCTTGCATCTTTGAATGCAAACCAGGTCCAGGTCCGTGGCAAATAGGGTGCAGAATATGTTTCCTGGCTTCAATGACAAAGTTCCTTTGGCAAACAAATTTGCCGAGCCCCTGCGGCATGCGGAATTTGGCCCCTAAGTTACGGGGAGCGTCATTTGGGTCCATGTGATACCTGTAGAGCTCTTTGAACCCTACAAATCAATGCCCTGGTCAAACTTTTTAAAATCACAAGAGTGTTGTGTATTTTCAAATGTTTTGCCTTTATCGCCTCAACAAGTGATGTGATCACTACGATCCCTCAGCAGGACTCAGGTCTTGTGCTGCAGCCAGGTCCTGACATAATCAGGAGCCAGGTCCTGTGCTGTAGCCAGGTCCTGACATAATCAGGCTCCAAGTGCGGTTTCATTTAAGAGATCTGGAGCTTAAAGAAAAATGACCTGAGGCCAGGTCCTGGGATAAGATAGGGTACATAAAAAATGCTTAGGGTACAGCGATCTGAGGTTAAGGTACACAGAAAAGCCAGGTTGGACCCCATTCCAGCCAAAACCCCAGAAAAAACCCAGGTTAAATGAGATTGAACCCAATGGGTCAAATATTTGGTTTCTTTAACGTGATATGGGCCTTAAAAAAGACAACCTGGCCCCAGGTTGAAAAAAAACCAGGTTGGTAGCTTAGGGTACAGCAATCTGAGGTTAGGGTAAACAAAAAGTGCTTAGGATAGAGCGATCTGCGGTTAGGGTACATAAAAACCGCTTATAGTAAGTGCTTAGGGTAGAACAATCCGGGTTAGGGTAGACAAAAAGTGCTTAGGGTAGAGTGATTTGCGGTTAGGGTACATAAAATCCGCTTATGGTAAGTACTTAGGGTAGAGCAATCTGAGGTTAGGGTACACAAAAAGTGCTTAGGATAGAGCAATCTGAGGTTAGGGTAGACAAAAAGTGCTTAGGGTACAGCAATCTGAGGTTAGGGTACATAAAAAACCGCTTATGGTAAGTGCTTAGGGTAGAGCAATCTGGGTTAGGGTAGACAAAAAGTGCTTAGGGGTAGACTGATTTGCGGTTAGGGTACATAAGATCCGCTTATGGTAAGTGCTTAGGGTAGAGGAATGCGGGTTAGGGTAGACAAAAAGTGCTTAGGGTAGAGCAATCTGAGGTTAGGGTACAGAAAAAAGCCAGGTTGGACCTCATTCCAGCCAAAACCCCAGAAAAAACCCAGGTTAAATGAGATTGAACCCAATGGGTCAAATATTTGGTTTCTTTGACATGATACCTGGCCCCAGGTTGAAAAAAGCCAGGTTGGTAGCAATCTGAGGTTAAGGTACACAGATTGTCTTCTTTAACACGACAGGGCAAAAAAAAGTGCCAGATCAAGCCAAATCAACAAAAAAGCCAGGTTGGACCCAAAAAGCCAGGTTGGACCCCATTCCAGCCAGCAACCCAGAAAAAACCCAGGTTGAATGAGATTGAACCCAATGGGTCAACATATTTGGTTTCTTTAACGCGATATCGGCCTTAAAGAAGACAACCTGGCCCCAGGTTGTCGGATTAGAAAGATAGAAATTTGATCCCGATCGGATAGGGGGGCCTATCCGAGGACTACTATAGCTAGGTGACACCCGGCATCAATGCAGAACTTGCCAAAGATCTCGAGAATCCAATTACTTGGATTCCTCCACTCGACGGCGGAGGCGACGATGAAACCGAGAACGTCATTGAAAAGGCATACCAAGAGCTGGATCGAGTCAAGGAGGATGAAGCGCCAGCGGCTGTGACACCAGGATCTATCATTGATGGTGAACTTGTTGATTTTGATGAATATGCACATGTTGAACGTGGAGAAGTTGTCGCAGCTGACGAGGATAATATAGATGTTGCTGGAAACCAGGGTGAGGGAGGCTGGAGCGTTGCACAGCTCATGCAGAGGTAGAAATAGGCTAGAAAACACGCAATTTAGCCTTATTTATTAATACATTGCACCAAAATGATCTGCCAATTCTGCCGAATTCTGCCATGCCAATCTGCCAATCTGCCTGGTGAATTCACCTCAAAACAATTCTGCCCACAGCACTCTGTGGATAAATGCATTAGTCTATGACAATGATATAGTTGTCTTCTCACTCACCTTTGAAGAACATCTTCAGCACCTTGATCAGGTGTTTTCTGCAATTTCTGCAGCCAACATCACGCTATGTCCGGGTAAATGCCATTTTGTGTATCAGTCCTTGCTGCTGCTCGGTCAAAAGGTCTCTTGACTTGGTCTCTCCATGAACAAAGAAAGGTAGACGCCATCCTGCAACTCAGTGAACCAACGAATGTTCATGAACTACAGCAGTTCCGTGGCATAATGGTCTATTCTTCTTCATAAGTCCCATTTTATTCATGGCTCACACATCCGCTTTTTCAACTTCTGAGAAAGGAGAATGGACTGACCTTCATCAAGAGTCGTTTGAACTCAGCAAGCAAGTCCTGACTCGAAAACTGCAGCCACTGTGGAACCTGTCTTTTGTCCAGCCTGTGATTTTATGGATTATTCTGCTTGTGACACAGCTTCAATTGATCAGCACATATCAGAGTGCAAATTCCTGGATGTAATCCTGGCCAAGTGGAGTGAATGAACTATACCACAGGTTTAAAAAGATCCTTTGTTTTCTCAAGCCATCAGAATGTCTTTAACTAGTCATCCTGATGATATGCCCACCTTGGAGCAAACCTCTTCCTCTGCACACCAGGTTGTAAACATCTCTTCGGACCCTTGGGTGTCTTCCAGGAGTATAGTCGGCTATGTTGCAGTCAGTCTGTTCAGGTTGTGGGTGCTATTACCATAACACTACTGATTGCTCCATATTTAGACAATGCAGACTCAGGTTTTGTTTCTACTCCATGATCTCATCAATATACTTACCTGTCTACTTGGTAGGAACAACAGAATGATTTTGAGTGCCTATAAGTTAAGCCTTGGGAAGGGAGGTGAATTGTAGCCCTTGAAAAGCTCTACAACATTTGTTAAATGGCTTTCATGGTCAGCTGACTAGTTGGGCCAAAAAAACACAAACAACTTGCTGAGACACAGCAGTTTTGAGATTTTGAAAGGGCAGGCATGGGTTTTGATGGCAAAGCCTGCCCAGCTTTGACAAGTCTGTGACTTTGTGTGAGTTTTGTCTTCCCTCTGGAAAGCAATTAATCTTCAAGGGTTAGGCAGGGGAAGCCTAAACAATTAGGGTTCACCCTGATCTAGGGTTACATTTGGGGTCAGGCAGGGAAGCTGGGAGTGAGACAGCTGAATGAATAGTTAGGGCAAGGCGGGTCCTGCACGCCCCCCCCAAATGTAACCCTAGATCAGGGTGAACCCTAATTGTTTAGGGTTAGCCCTATGACCCAAGGGTCCCCTAGTAACCCTATTAGGATGTACTTATGATTCTGGTTCATCCACTTACAGAAGGAGTCCAAAAAGAAAAATTCCCTTTTTTGGCTGGACAGTATATACTATCGTGTTACACTCTTGTAGAGCTCTCCAGCCGCTTTCCAACACTTCTGGAATCAAGGCAAACAGCCCAGCGGTTGTTGAGATATCAGCCATTTACTGCTTGAGAGCCAAAAACCGCTGGCTCCAGTCATGTATTTCGCGTTTTCCACACCAGGGACTGATGGGATCAAATATATATATATACAGAAAGTGATCGCAAGTGTCAGATCTACCACTCAGATTTTTTTCGGATTTGCTTTTCTTTGTTTCTTTTCCCACACTCAAAGTGTACAGCCACCCCGCTTTTTTTTTTTTTTTTTTTTTTTTTTTTTTTTTTTTTTTTTTTTTTTTTTTTTTTTGGAGTGTTTGGGATAATGAAATTCAGTCTGCAGAAGCATTCCAAAGGTCATCCGCTGGGTCTACCAGATAAATCTAGTTAATGCCGGGGAAGTTGTCCAGGGAGGAAATGCCATTACGCACAAGTACCATAGTGTGGGACTCCAGCCGTAATAAATTTATCCTATCCCATTTCTTGGATCATTCAATGTCAATGGCTGTATACCCACTAAACCCCCACTGTGTAAGTCCAATCGTCCGGCAGAGCAGCTTCGTTCATTAGTAGACCACTCCATGTTCTTAGGACAAGATCTTTATTCAGCGCAAGATTACTAAATTTCATTTTATTGGTGAGGATTCGATCTCGTCCTAGTGCGGAATTCACAGATTTCAGCCATCGGTTGTGAATCTCAACATCTGTAATGTTACGGTGTGGGTTCTTTAGAACCTTATCATTCCGGATGTTCCAGATTGTGTGCCAGCTGTGGATACCAGAATGGCAAATAATCGTCCCATCGCAGGGATCAATTTCCCATTTGAGTGTTTAAATTTAACTAGGTTGCAACCCAAGATAAGTCCCCAGCTGAGGAGGGGCCAGTTTGAATATTTCATGGTCCAGAGGTCCTCAGTCAGTTGCCAAATTAATTTTGCCCCTGAGGCATCACATTCCATTGCAATGTGTTCAAGGCTCTCCGGGACACCACATGTCGGGCAGACTGCAATAGCTTCAAGATTGTCAATGTGTGTCCAGAAGTCACCGACTCTGAAAATGTTGTGAATCGACTTCCAAAATAATTCACGGTGAAGTCGTCTCAGATTTGTGGAACATATAGATTTCCAAATCATTTCGTCGGTAGGAGTGTAATCAGAGACTTCATGCACGGAGCACCGGATACGATCTAAGTTGATAAATGTTGCCTTCCTGAACGGCTCTGAGTGTCTGCCCTTAATGACTTTTGTAAAGATTCGCTGTGAGCCTTGTGAGATTAGAATACCCGGGCAGCTGAACATCAAATCGATTTGGGTATCAACCTCCAGTGGAGGGTATGAATGAATGCCTGCGGTTACAGGGAAAGTAATCATTGTCTGCTTGAACTGTGTCCGTGCAACACGCTCATTCAGCGCTGCAAATACTGCTTTGAAGAGCAGGAAACTTGGGTCTAACATGTCATTTTCAGATTTTGTTCTCTCTTTAATCAAAGTTTTGAGCAGAAAGTCGGATGAAGAGCATAGTAGTAATGGGGCATTGCATGGGATTTTCTGCAGCACTGTGAGGGTAGCCCCCAATATCCCTGATCTGAAGTTGATTTTTATGGTTGGATCGTCAAATGTGAGGTTCACAGTTGCATCCTCATTGAGCTCATCAGAAACAATTTTGAATCTTGCCATAATTTGAGGATCATACTGACCAGCACGCAGGACCTTGATATGTATAAAGGTTGTTATTTGATCAGGGACTGGCTCCAATCGGAGTTGTCGTCATGCTGGAATCTCCTTCATTGAATCATCCCCAGCGAAGATCCGCCAGCCCTTCTTGGTGCTGGCTAATCTGAAGTTTGGATCATAGGTCATTGGTTTATCAATTTCTATCTCTCCTTGGTTAGCTTCCAATTCGTCTGCTGTCAGTTTAAGCTCGTCACAAAGGTCAGCCGTTGGAGCTAGCGGATTCCACTTTGGCATTATACAGTCTATCAATGTCTGGGCGGTCTCGATGCATTTCCCAGGGTGTACACAATCAAGTTCATTTCGATCTCTGTTGCAAGATGGGCATCCACAGTTTTTACGGGCAATGCCACTACTAGGGTTGATTGTGTGTGGCCTTCTTGCCACCGTAGTTTTCCTCGTAGCTATTATGAGGGCGTCTTTAACCGTCCGAACCTCATGTTGGTTTCTGAGGCAAATTGCTGCATCTCAAAGGCAGGTATTTTTATAAGGTGGTTGGCGGATAGCAGGGTGCTTCCATATCGGCATCTCCAGTTGGACATCACGGTCAATTGAGAGTGCTGTAAATTTGAGGTTGAACTCCTGGGCTACAGATATCATACCCTTCAGGTCGTCAGGTATCCTGTCTGACCTGGGGATGGGGAAATGAATGTCGTTTAAAAAGATATTGAGGATTTGACCTGGCCTGATATTTAGGTAGCTAGTCTCCAGGTATTTTCTGAGAATGAAGTCAACAAAATAGCACCACGATGGTCGGTCGTCTCCTTGGATGAGGTAGCATTGAAGATTCCAAAGATGAATTGCTTTGTTCCGAGAGGAGATATCCAGAATTCCTTTCCCTCCTTGATCAACTGGGAGGATCATTGTCTCCAGTGATACTCTGGCTGTTTTTCCGTCCCACAAGAAGGACCGTATCAATTTTTCAAGTGTGTCCTCAATGTCCTTTGGCATCCCTTGAACTCGGGTCAGGTATTGTGTTCGACCTCCAATTACCATACTAATGATGTGACGCTTCCCTTCCAGAGTCGGGTGTGTTGCTTGCCAGTGCATGAGATCGGTATTAATTTTTTCTAGGACAGAAGGCCATGGTGTGGTATAAGGGATGTTATTGCCGATCCATGCACCTAGCATGCGGCAGCTCTTGCCATCAGGCACAATTTTAATAGTTGGGTCGATGTTACCAATGGGGGAGTGACTGTTGATTCGTCTTTCTCCTATGACTTTCTGCCGATAGAAGGACCTCCCAAAAGGAAGGAGCACTGTTTTATGCTCATTGAATTTTGCAGTGGATGCAGCACACCAGAGGCGTAGAATGCTCCACAGAGTCTCCATGGAGTCAGTGGATTTCAGGTAGATTGTGGTGTCATCAGCGAAAAGTGATACCACTAAAGTCTTATTTGTTCCAGGAATGACTACTCCCTCAAGATCAGATTTCCGCAGTAGGCATGCAAGCGGTTCAATAGCCAGATTGAATAATAAGCAGGATAGGGGGTCCCCTTGCCTCACACCCCTGGTAACAACATATGGATCACTGAGTTCGCCATTGATCATCACTATAGTTTTGGCGTCAGTGTACAGACTTTGGATTATCTTTGAAAATTTGGGAGGGAATCGCATATGGTCTAGGACACGGAGAAGGTAATCATGATTAATTCGATCGTAAGCCTTCTCTTGGTCAAGGGCAATAAGTATACTGTCTTCTTCTGCAACTTCAGCATAGTTCAGCAGAAATTTCGCTAATTTGACCTGGTCTTCAATTTTCCGCCCTTTCATGAAGCCCGCTTGGTCCAGTTTTATCAAAGAAGGGGCAACATTCATTAGTCGAATAGAATAAGCCTTTGTCATAAGCTTGTAGTCTGTGTTCAACAGCGTAATTGGCCTGTAGTTGCTAATGAGACCTGTGTCTCCTTTTTTGAACACGGGGCATAACCATCCCATGTTGAAGTTGCATCCATCGGATAATCCAAACTGTCCAATGTCGCGGTATAAGTCTGCCAGGAATCCCAAAATGTTAAAAGCCCCGCCTGGCTTGTCTTTATATTTTTTGTATTCAATGTCCATGGCTTTGAAAAATTCGTATCGGATGCCATCTAGCCCCGGGGCCTTGCCATTGTTGGACAGTTTCAATGCATTTCGTATATCCTCTTCCGTAAGATTCTTGTTCATTTCATTGTATTCATTTTGAGATAACCGTGCATCACACTTTTCAAGCACTTCCTCAGTGCACATCATTCGACCATAGTCGTCGTTGGGAACATCAACATATTGTGTTGCCTCATGGTAATCCCGGGCCATCTTAGCCATTCGCTTTGGGCGAGTTTCAAAGCAGGGCACAGTTGAATCATTATCTGTTGTCTTAAATTCATTTATAGTGTTCCTCAGGTGATACTCCTTGGTGGAACGAGTCCAATAGTCAGTCTTCAGGCTTTCACCTTCAATGTCGTACCGAGCCTCTGACTGGTCCTTCTGACGGTCAGCTTCTTCCCTAAGATAGGTTTCAATCTTTCCCTCTAGGTGCAGAATTGCAAGATGTTTGTCCTCAGTAGGCATAACCCCGCTTTCTCCGGAGTGTACAGCCACAGAATTGAGCCCAGGTTGACTAAAGAATCTTGCAGAGCTCTTCAAGGGCTTCAATTTCATACCCCACAAGATGTGGTTTGAAAATTTCAAACTCCCCAAAACCGCCGCGTCTTGGCGAGTTTTTTGCCTTTTCTGGTCCAACCAGTGATCAGATCATTAAGGTCATTTAAGGAATGTTGTAGAGCTCTTCAAGGGCTACAATTTGGTACCCTTCCCGAAAAAAAACTATTTTTAGCATTTATCACGTGTACCGATCGTGCGTGCCGAAACGAGTAGTAAGTACCACCATACGAGGTAACCTGTTTTTCTCCCTCCTTTTTTTTCTTATTTTATTTTCATTTTTCATTTTTCATTTCCTTGCAGGAAAAACTCGGGACTCGAAAAGGGTACAGCCACCCGAGTTTCTCCGGGGGGCCACCCTTTAGCAGGCTAAAGGCCGCCCAGGATACATAGCGTGATTGTCACCGCAGGCTTGCCGCTGCTAGCAAGCTCTTCGAATATTGCATCAAGCATCCCAACCCAGATTATCCAGACATCATCGTTGAGCTCTGGGAATTGAATGGTAATATCTGGGTTATTGTTCAAGATGCCAAGCATGGTCGAAAGACATTTCGGAATAGTGAACCCCCCTTGCCCTCCCCCACTATCACCTTCCCAAAAAGGGAAGTGCTTACAAATAAGATAAGATAATGCTCGCTCCCACTATGACATTACGTCACTTTCCCAGCACGTGTGAGTCAGCACGATAGACTGAGATCCGAGTTCAGTACAAGTTCATTCAACTTCATTGTCTATTCAAGTCATTTTTTTAGTTTAATTTCCTGAGAAAAAAGGGAATGTGTATTACAGCGTTTGCATAAAACCTTGGCCGCGCCATTTCTTTTTTCCAAAATAAAATACCATATGCGGCTCCCGGCACGTCCGGCCAAGCGTCCGGCACCTTGTTCCGCGAGCCAGATCCTGTGCTTCCTTTCCGTTTTTTTCCCAAAAAAAAAAAGGGGCAGCCAAGGTTTCCCGCAAACGCTGTAAAGGTCCATTCCAATCATTCCCTTTGTGAATTTAAGTTACAAAGAGCCTTAAGAAAGGTCAGGTTGACAATGGGCATGTTCTAAATTAAGTCACAATTTACACATCTGCTGCATTAATTTCAAGCCCAATTTGATGTCATTTCTGCTCAGTAGTCTTATTTATGCAAGCTAGTAGAGTAAAGCAGCATTGATGCTACAATAAAACTCTCAGATATATATTGGTGCCAGCTGATTTCTGTGGTGGGAGAGGAGAAAATGGAGTAAAATAGAATAACATCTTACACATAAGCTAAATCGAAAGGGGGAAACAGAATACAAGATGGTACAAAAGAAAAAATTAAAACAGAACCCTACCGGGCTCGAACCCAAAAGACAGATCATACTGACATAATCAGACTCATCGTCTCTTAACCAGTAAAGCATAGCAACCATGTCAATCTTCCGCAAACATTACATTATGACACGCCAGTCGACGCACGTGCTGATGAGATATACCTTTTTAGGAAAGGTGATAGTGGGGGAGGCGTGCGCCAGCTGGAATAGTGCAGCGTCGGGTGCCCGTGGCTTAATTCTGGGCAATTTTGTTGTCTATTTCGAGCAGATGTACAGCCTTGCGATGAAGCCCGAATCTCCGATGTATCCACAGGACTGGAAGAATCGCGACCGCCTGGATGACCCGGCTGCGGCCCACCTCTTCTCCGCTGATACTCTTGAACAAGCAGCGCAGGATCCTGCCAACAATATTGGCTTGGTTGTCTATCTGCTTGTCTTTGGGGATTTCATTGACGCATACCAGAGCCGCACTCTGAGTCACCATGAGCACGCTAAAATTGCGATCCGTACCCATCTGTTCCTTCAAACATGGTGCATGTACCACAAGAAGGCTGGATATTCCGAGGCCCGCCATTTCACTTCCAAGGAGGCCTTCGACATCTCCGAAATCCTCGGTCTAATCATCATCCACCGAGATCATCTTGGGGATAATTCATGCCCACTCCTTCCTTGGTTCAACGCGAGCGAGCCAAATGAGCATTCATTCTCTGGTCTCCGAGGTGTGTCCGAGGACTTTACACTGCAAGAGGCAATCCTTATTGTTCCAAAATTACGCACAAAGCTGCAGGCAGCGGTCCGCACTGTCCTAAAGCCCACCGACTTCAAGAAACAAGCTTCAGGGTATTCACACACCTATTATACCCCCGACGACATCGACTTCGCGCTTTTAAGCCAGTATCCAACCGATCTCGAACTCTCAACTGCGTATGGAATTGCGACCGAGGAGAACAATTGCTTATGGTCCCTCCTTGGCATTCATCCCATGGATATCGAACGCGCCCCCGTCCCAGGACTTGTAGCCCAACCGTATCCCGATCCCGACTTCGAGCACCTATATATGAACGAAGATACAGATGTCATTGAAATACCCGAGTCGACGGCCACAGAAGAACTCCAGCATGTGGTGGATAGTTTGAAGAATACTATCAATATTTCCCGGGCTGGTGACGAGGAACTAGATGCGTGTGTTATGGCCTCGGTGGCACTGTTGATGGACGAGCTTGCAAAGATGTAAGTGCCACTTGCGATTTATTATCCCCAAGCAGAATAGCTCATTAAGATATCCGTAGTGAGGACCTTCCCGAGAGTAATCCCGAACGATTTGCAGAAATTCAGAACGAAATTGCGCATGCAATGGCTACTGCTACTCAGCCCACCGCGTTTATCGCGCTTCTGCAGGGTATTACACAATCCACATCCAAAAATCATGCAAATTCTGCTGTACAAGAGCCAGTAGGGGCAGTCAGAGTAGACGGTTTTGGTGGTTTTGGGGTCGGTTCTGAAAAAGGTTTTGAACAATGCCTGTATTATTTCAGCAGCTAGAGGGTCAGAAGAGGTCTTTTGCGTGCATTTAGACGACCATGGAGCACGATAATACTCAGAACCGTCTTCAAAACCGTGTAAAACTTCCTCCAGAGAAGGTTTTACAGGCAGTTTTCGATTTAAAACGGTTCTCCCATGATTAAATAAATCAAAACCGTCTTCAAAACCAACCGTCAAAACCGGGCAGAACTGGCTACTCTGACTGCCCCTAGTACTTCCTCCGTCGTCTAAACCTCTTGTCGATATCTCCAGCAGTGATCTTGCCCTCCTTGTCGCTCTCCGGCGGGAGCATCAAACACGAGAGGAGAGAATGGGGGTCCGAACCTATAAAGCATCAGGGACCTACAAAAACCACAAAACGAGGGTCGAAAAACCACTGACTGATCGACAGCTTCTGGCCCAGAAAATGCAGGCAATTGTACGAAGGGATCAAGAGCGCGGCACCAGTACAGGTCTCAACCGAATGGTGCGCTGGCAAACAGATTCTGGTTCGGCCCCAGCCCCAGCCCCAAAGACTGGTAACGCAGCCAATGCGGAGCTTGCTGCGGGTGGCCGGGCCATCTTCAGTAAAGTCAAATGCATCTCAAGGGTGGCAGAAGCTGGCGTCGGCAGTGGTTGTCAACTGGTGGCCGGTTCCTATGGCTTTGCTATGATTGTATCTGAAATTGTTCTTGCGCGAGGTAAGCTTATATATCCTCCTGTCAGACCACGACAATTGATAAGGCTCCATTCGGTTGCCGTCACTTCGCGGCACTTTCTCGCACTTTGAGTATTTTCACTTCGGCTGCACGGCACGCCAACCGTCCACGAGACTCACCTGGCATCAAAAGCCCATCAGACCACCAAAATACCATGGTTACGGGCTCGCCATTGGACGCTCGATGGTCTAGAACGCTCTGGACGGCGTCACATGCTGACCGTGGAGGTCCTCTCGGCCCTTCGGCGCGGGAGGCAAAGTGACGATCTTTTCAAAATGCCGCTAAATGCCCCAAAGTGACGGCAACCGAATGGAGCCTAAGTTTTTACAGTGATAACCATGTATTCCAAGAATGGTGGCAAGGCTGGAGCCCATTCGTGGGTTCCGAATTGCGATACCATCGGCTCCCTGTCGTATATGATCATACAGGTGTATCAGCATTTCTACCGGCGGCAGTTCAAGTTCAGGCACCGTGATTACGCAACCCTAGGAACATTGCGGTTTGCCCATCTACCGTCGAACTCCTTCCTCGCTGTTCTACCCCAAGACGAGGAGACAGTAGAGAGGCTTCCGAGACCATGTGGAAGTCGGGCCATGCGCTCAGAAGATCTTTGAAGAGCTCGTCACAGAAAAGGAAGTGTTGGCGAAGGCAGTTGCAAGCCTGAACACAGTGCGGAGGAAGGGAAAGTCAAATGTCAGCATTTTGGAGATAGAAGAAGATGAGGAATCACCGTAGTAATATAATGACGATTTTTTTGTTATTTTCGAAGGCCCTGGGAGATTTCTTTCAAGAAATTTGACGTTCGATGCAAAGTTCGGACAAAATTTGGACCGACCACCCACTGGAGGCGGAATTCGGACAAAAATTTCATGCCCGGCCAGGGCAAAAGTTCGGACAAAATTTTTCAGAGGGTCGAAATCGATATCCGACCTCCTATAAGATAATCACCGGTCCTGACCCATATCTGCGAAAACTGTGGTAGGGGCCACCCGATTGCTCCTCCTCGGCACCATCCTCCGCGGCAGCTCGTCGCGGGTGTGATTCTTCCTCTGCCCAGCTGCGCGCAAACTTGGATGAAATCAAATCGACAATCTTCCGACACAAAGCTTGCCTCGACGCGCTCGAGAAACAACGGCGCGAGCTGGAGATAAATCTCGTCATTGTTGTATACGCCGTCCTCAAGCTCCCCACCGAAATAATGTCCCGAATTTTCGTCGAGTGCCTCCCGAGTCAGGGACGCGCAGATCTGTCGCCATCGGAGGGATATTGCCCTCTCTACGTGTCGGCTTTGGAGTTCTGATGATCTTGCCTTCACCTTCGGATGGGTTCATGGAGATGGAGGACGCGCACTTAGAGAGTGGCTCAACAATGGGGCACATTCGTTGATTGAGAAGTGGTTTTCACGCGCGAAAGGTCGCCCGCTTTCTTTAACGCTCTGTTCTCTCGCACGAGAAACCCCCCCTGCGAATTCTCTCGCTTATTCGCTCAGTTTCCGGACAGCTTCATCGCCTCGAGCTCGAACTTTCTTCCGCAGACTGACATTATCTTCGAGAAAATCGCACCACCTTTCCCCGTCTTCGGTGTCTTGCTATATTTCATTCTAGCACGAGTCGGTCCGACGAGTCTCCCATTTCTATTTTTTACAACGCCCCTTCCCTGCGCAAACTCAGCATCCACGGAGCGCCAGGCCCGGTCTCCACTCTCAAGCCCTACCCGTTGTTAACCAGAATTGAACTGGTAGCCACAGTCTGGACCTTGTTGGACATAGTGAACTAGCCGCCTCAGATTTTGCATCTCACAGCCCATCTCCTTGGCCCGATCCCTTCGAGCCAGCTGGTAACGACGACTCCGTACCTCCAATCACTGATTGTTCACGGTGATCTCAGTCGCGCCAAGTCTGTCCTGAACTCCCTGATACTCCCCGGCCTGCGTCGACTGGAGCTGTATAATGGTCCCCAAATTTCCACCCTTCTCTCATTTCTTACACGCTCATCCTGTTTATTTCAACACCTCGCCGTTCGATACGAGGCGAGAGAGCGAGCGGAGTTGATAGACTGTTTACAAGCTGTCCCGTCGCTCACGTCCTTGGACATCGATGTCGACAGCCACATGTCCGTTTTCGCCGAAGTGATTAACGCAGACCCTCCTCTTCTCCCACGTCTCCGCACCATTACCCTCTCCGCCGTTCGCGACAACTTTGATTACGAGGCACTGCTCTACATTCTACGTG
Organism: Mycena sp. CBHHK59/15; assembly: GCA_029204085.1. NCBI lineage: Eukaryota > Fungi > Basidiomycota > Agaricomycetes > Agaricales > Mycenaceae > Mycena > Mycena sp. CBHHK59/15. The sequence continues at coordinate 16,354 of JARGXW010000591.1, forward strand.
TGCGGCGGAAGCCCTCTGGCCCTGAGACCACATTGGCGTCGTGCCAGCTCGGATTCTACGGCGGGTCCCTCAGTGACTGGCCCCCGGACGACGTAATTCTTGCACAATTCAACGACCTTATTGCACAGGGCTTGAAGGTCCGACTTAGTTACTATGATAACTACTGGCCTGTTGGACGGACGGGTGAGTCTGAACCTCCTAAATGGAAATGAGCGACCTCTCAATCACGAGTATAGACGAGCGCGAAATTTCTCTCCCCTAGGCTTCATCGGCTCAGCCGCTTCGATGAATGCACACATGATCGGTTTGTGGAATCGCCACATGTTTTCTCCAGTATGCATGCACCCCGAGCATTTTAAAGGGTTTTTTATCAGAGGCGCGGAGTCAGTCCATCAGTCGGTAGTATACACCTTGCATGTTCCGATGGCAGTTGAAATATACCATGACTGGTATGAAACAGTGGGCTTCGGTCCCTGTCCGACACCAAGGTCATAATGACAACTACTGGCCTGTTGGACGGACGGGTGAGTCTGAACATCCTCAATGGAAACGGGCTACCTCTCAATCACGAGTATAGACGAGTGCAAAATTTCTTTCCCTTAGGCTTGATCCGCTCAGCCGCTCACAGCACAAACACATCAAATCCCTTTTATCACTCTATTTTCGGATATCAAAAGGCATTTAAAATTTTGAATCGAGGTCCGCTAACGGGTAACGATGCGGTTGGATGTTAATAGCCGCTTCTCCGTCAGTTAAAATGAAGGTTTGGACACCTTTCTCCTCGTCTGGTACCTCCTCTCTAAATCGAAGAAATAGCCTGTCATGATTCCCAACTTTTCAATCATTATCCTTCTGGGTTCCCTACTACGCTGTGTAACGGCGGCTCCTGCAATTTCAAGTGCCTCTGATCTCTCCAACCATTACACATTTGATGTGCCTATAACACCCGATGCATCGATCTCGTCGTCCCTGCTCTTCACGGCCACAATCGCAGGACAATCGAGTTCTGCTGGTTCCACCACTGTACCGTCGACGAGTGCAAGTGCGACAACGACCCCTCAATCTGTCCTCGCACCGCCCCCGCCTACTGCAAGTACCATGCCAACACCGCAGCCACCTCCACCTCCACCGCCCACGCCCACCGCCCCGCCACCACCGCCACCGCCGCCTTCCACCCCGACGCCTACTACTCCTGTGGTAAGCCTGACATTTAATTTCATTGCAATCAAATTCCTCACCGTATTGCAGTACGCTCATGGCGGAAATGTCGGCCCCCCGGGTGGCCCAATTAACGCCAAATAATTATTTTGCAAAAGGGGGCTGTATTTGCCTTGTGTTGGACTTTGATCTCGTGCTTCATTGCACTAATTGCTCGCTACATACAATCCTGATGCCTGTCCGCCCCTTTGGGGTACTTCTTACTCAATATGCCGAGCCAAACCCTTTCAACTCAAGAGGATTAGCAGAAGCGCACATATTCTGTACAAATATCGGGCGGAGATAAGGGCAAACTAGTCGGGGTGGCTGGCAATAAATAAGCAATGTATGCATATCTCCCATTTATGTAACGGAATTCCTGCTGTCAAGTCGGCACGCCGATTTTTTCCAAGATCGAGGTGTCCACCTTCACATACCATCCGGTGATGATAGAGTCCTCTTCGCAATGGTCACCCCGTAATATTACACAGAGAGTGTCAAACCCGTCCCAGACAGCGATCGTTGGGGGCCACAGTTGACCGATGTATGGAGTCAGGTCCTGAACCGGAATATTCGGCAGGAGCGTGGCCAGAGGGATATCTAAGTTCGTCGCTCCGTAACTCTCGGTTGCAACATTCATGAAACGGAGGAGTGGTTGAAGGTCCGTGGATTCAGGGTCGACGTCCGTGATTGGGAGAAAAACGACGTTGTTGTGGATCGTCGGGCCGAGTGAGCTGGCTCGATCCCGCCAAGAACGGATGTGATCCATAAATTGTAAAGCGCGCCATTCTTCGTACAGAATTTCTCCGTCGGATGACCCTCCCGGCGATGGCAAGGTCTCGGGATCGCGCACAAAACCCATCAAAGTCGATGTTCTGAGAATGATGCGCGCACAGGGATTGTCGCTAACAATAAATTAATGACATTAACAGGATTACAACAGGTGTAGAATCTTACGCGCAGTGCAAGGATATAATAACGAAATCAGGAGTGTGTGTTTCTGTGTTGCTGGTGGTGAACAGGCCCTCGGCCTTTTCAATGTAAATGTCAGAACAGGCAACGACAAGGGTGAAAATCGAGGGAGCTGCGGTTGGTCCCTTGGGTCCCCCAGATGATGTCTGAAGATCAAAGGCTTGAACAGAAAAGTCAGCACCTGCGCGATCCACCGCATCCTCCAAGAGGCGGAGGACAATATCCGATGAAAGAAAGACGTAGTCCAGAATTTCTCTGTCGCGCTGCTCATGTCGTATACCCTTTGGAAAGACAGTAGCGGAGAGTTCGGCTTCCGCATTGACGAATCCTATTTCCCTTGCAATAACTTCCGGGTCCTCAACTAGAGGTCAGGCAATATCATGAGAGTTAGAGCGCGTCTGCACTGACCCATGTCAGCTCTTCATGCAGAAGCTTCCACGTGGGGAAATCGGCAGTTGGCATTTCCCAGAAGGATGAAATACTTTTAGGACCGGCAATCTGCACAATGACCCTGTGGAACCCCGTCCGAATAAGAGCGCCCACTCCATGGTGAGGAATGAGAACCGACTCTCCCGTCTGAAGTTGCAGCTCGATAGAGAATAGTGCAATCGTGTATGAATATAGCGGACGTGGGTATCCCCAAGGATCTTCAAGACGATCGTAACGGCGCTGCCATGGGCTAGAAGAAAGCGATTGATACAACGACTGGACTGGTGTGGCCATTTCTCACCGCTTCCATTCCGTTCCTACGGCGCATCTGGTCAGAATTGCGAGGTCGTCCCCGAAAATAGCGACATCTGCGATCTCGGCTCCATCCCAGTGGATTTCTTGAGCTAATTTGGCCGATAAGGAAGCAGAATCCTCGTCGAGGCGAATTATTCGAAGGGTTTGGGAATCCCAAACAATTGAACTTCTGTTGGCTGAGAATAGGGTCCTGGTAGAGGGGGAAAGCTTGATGGACGGTGGAAGTGGTGTCGTCATGTATGTGGTTATGAAGGAATCAACAGCGCGCTGCGGTGAAGACCTATAAAGGACGGATCAACTTTAACTCGAGTGCCATCAGCCGAACTCGGCACGCTTGGACCATCATGTCGACGGAGGGGCCAAACGGTAAACCAGGCGGATCTCTGCCGTCCATCGTTTCCCTGACAAGAAATCAACGGACTTGGTTTCTATGCCCATCTGGTACGCAATCAGGCCAACGGCGCCACCGTTGCGAGCAGCAGAATCCCGGATGGCGCACTTGTCCAAGTTTGCTCTCCAATGAAGCACGGATCTTTATGGCAATTGTCGGGACTCGCTCGGCCACAGCGGTGTATCAGACTCTCCCACCACGGGGAATCCGTCGTTATGATGACACTGTCGATTTTAAGCGAAGACCAAAGTCGTCGTCAGACAGAGCTCCCATGCCCTCTTTCGTCTTTTTGCCGCTGGCGGCAACATTTTCCTGCTTCATAATATTTTCCCAAGGGACGCTGGGCGTTCCAATCTCGAGCGTGGACACGAGTTTGACTCAGTGGGGTCCGTCATGCGGGATTTTGGTGGATTCTTGTCTCGATGCTGCCAAGAACGCTGTACGATGCTTTCAATCTTCTTTCGTCTTCTACCCTCTAACTATCCCTTCGTTCAGAACCTCAATCAGACATGGTCGGTGCCGAGCTGTGTAATTGCTGCGACATGTTCCGGGGTACGTGATATCGGCGTCCGGCGCCCAACGCGAAGTCACATATAAACCATAGCCCAGTCAACTCTTGGCCACGATGTGTAGTGAAACGTGGCGGTGTCCTCAATTGACATACCAAGCTTCCATTGACATCCCCAATGTGCGTCTTAAGATCTTCATGCCTCTGACGAATTTTCCTCATGTTCTTCCACAAGGTCTATGCATCCATCGTCAGTTCTTGCACCTCACAGCCCACGCTCTGCCCTATGACCCTAGGTACGTTGGTATAATCGGAATATGTCTCGGCTTCTTTCTTTTCAACAGATGACTTTCTCGATTTCTATAATCACACCCTCAGCACCGCCAATTCGACTCTGGAACCATCGTTGGTTACTCTCCTAGCATTGTCGATGCCTCGCCATATAACCTGTTCTCAGCGCTTTACAGAATTTGACGGGGATATGGAACTCGGTCTTGGCATCCACGGGAGTTCGTGGTAATTGTTCAGATTGAGATACGCGGGATCTCACGAATTTTACCTAGTCCTGTGGATCCAATTGTGGTAATGCCACCATATCATACCAGAAATTCGATGCCTGGCTCCATCACAGCAGTACGCCCGTAAGTATTGATTTGCCTTATTCTGAAGCGGTGTCCCAATCATATACAGATCAATGACAGTCATTCAACTTCGAGATCCTCCTCGGAGTCGGGTAGGGTCTCGAAGTCGAGGGAACGAGTCAGCACAACAAAATCCAGAGGCTCTGCAAGCCGTTCCGCTCGTAAGACCACGAACTCAGGTCACACAACTTTGACCAGCATTGGTGGTGTCCCTGGGCCATCCCGAAGTATATTAGCTAGTGATAGCGCCACGCACCAAAGACATACATCGGCCCCCGCCAGTGCTGCTACAACTTCTATCACCACCGTTATTTTCAGTGCGTGAGTTCCGGCCTATTCACATTCCATCTCGCTTACGTAGTTCCAGGCTCCAACCCGGTGGCACCCAGTAACGCCAGCCTGGAAACGATACAGGCTCCCGGTGCAACAACCGTCCTCTCCATTCCGGCAAATACCACCGTAATTGCTCTTGGATCCCCATCCATATTTAATACCACTGTGGCCTCGACAAGAGTTGAGAGTCGTTCACAGGGTCGCATTACAGTGGTCAGTACTGCGACATCAGCCGTAACTTCGGTATTGGCCGTTACCGTTGGCCCTGGAGGTGGAGTAGTCGGATCCATCCCGACGTCCGTCTCACAACCAGGCTTTATTATTCCCACCTTCAGTTAGCGTTTTAATCTATGTATTTGATTCTACCAACTAAATTTATCGTAATCCAGATACCAACCCCGCTGCCTCCACCCGGTGCAACCCAACTGTTGAGCGCGTTTCTTTTTTCCCGAGATCAACCTGCTAATCAACCCATCAGAACATTTACGGGCACCTCAGGATATTCCACTGTTATTCCAGTTCCGACTTCTACAACTACTGTTCCATTGGTGCTCTCTTTGGCCTCGGACCATTTGTTCTGGGAGCGGGGGGGACTATAGTGGGAAGCTTGCCCCTTGGTATTTTCAGAAGTCGGCGGTCTTGTGCCCGTCGCTGCACCTGGTCCGGGAGAGACGACCCTTGACACCGGCATCTCCAACTCGGACCCATTCCGACGGAACAGAATCTGCGTCCCAGAGATCTTCTTCTGCATCGTCTGCTTCGTCTGCTGCCTCGTGTGTTGCCCCTACTGCGACTGGTTGCGATAATATTTGTTTCGGGCCCGAGCGGTGTCCCTGATGATATGCTCCCTGACTTGGATGCTAACGATGCTCCAACTGTCTTGTCCCGCAACTTCTTTCGTAGCAGAAATCATTCAAAGAGCAGAAGGGGTGTTCGCGGTATGTCCCATCTCACAGGATGCGCAAGGCCTCACCCAATTCATATCCAGAGATCGGCGGGTGCAAAGGAGTTAAATTATCTTCTACGAGTAATGGTGAGATGGTCTCGCTTTCTCGGTTGGGCCTGGAATTCCTAATAATTTACAGCCGTTTACACCTACGAACATTCATCATCCCAGGTGTATTATGCATTTGATCCCACCGATAAGAACAGTTTCGTAGTCCGGAGAACAGTCACAACCAGTAAACCAGGCGAAGCCATAAGTGATTTTTTTATGTTCATCCCACTACAGCCATCTAAATCCATGCGATCTGCAGCTGAACATGTCTTCGAATTTCAAATCTTCACGGAATTTCTAAAAGCATACATGGCGAATAATCCCAAACAGATCACTGGGTGCAACTGGTATAGATTCCTGATCCCTCAAATTGCAGCCAGCGTGAAGTACTATATTACAGGTTGAAAAGATTCTACGAAACTGGTGTGGCGGAAAATATTGTAAACAGAATTGATAATACCGCCAACTTAGGTGCACTGATGCCTGTTTTCCATCTACGCATGAGACTCATCATTCACCAGTCTTTGCGGCTGAGTTGATCAACCAGGCAAAGCTTTATGTGTATGTGGTTCGTTTTTTGTCGGTTTCTTCCATAGGTGGACCTTTCCTTTACTATAGCATAAGCAAAAGGGTCAAGTCCGTGGGAAAAACTAATATGAACACGGGTAAGTCGCCACAAACACCAAGATCCTGCTCATAGTTCTGACTCGAAGGCCAAAGGTTTGACCCTAACAATTTGGCGAGCACTGACAGTCGAAACGCACGTTCGAAGCTTGAAGGGTGGATTCGGGGATTCGGCAACTTTCCGAGTTGTACGCAGCACTCCATCCTCTTGTCTATCACACTGACGTCCCCTTCGAAGATCTCAATATTAATGCGGCCTTGTTCAAGAATACGGCTCAGGATATAATCACCCTCCTTCAGAAATTCGATCTGAAGACGGGAAGTGTTACAAATCCACCCATGGCAGTTCAATTTTATCAGTATCTCCAGTCGTCCGTCGAAGATTTTGAGGCTAATGCCCAGGCGATGGGTTACGCCTTGGCAGCGGAGTACCTTAGCAGGATGGCCAAGTACAATTTAATTTGTTCGACCATTGATATAAACACCGTGCGCAACCTATCATCGATCATCCTCTATCTTTCTAGATCTTCCTGACACAAGCGCATAGGTAATGACTAATATGCTGAAGGCTAACTTCCCGCCGATCAACACCAATGCACTACTTCCTGATCAACCGCTCTGTTTCCCGAAGGGTTCCGTCGGGATTATACACTTCGACCAGCTCCAAGATGGGACATCTCCTATGATATTGAGCCGTGTTCAGGCAGACGGCGACAATATAAAAGTCGACACTAGCATTGACGATCACATCGCTGTCTTGGTGCCGTTGCCGCCTTCATGGGACAAGTGCCGGAACGTCCAAGTATGTGATATGTATCATCACTGGGATCCGCACGGAATATCGGTTTCTAATTTGGCCATCCTTAGGCGGTTATCATGAGTAAAAAATAGCCCCCGGAGTGTCCCCGTTGTTCAATCTCGACTGTAACACGCGCGCCCTTTCACTCTCCGTTGGAGGATCTGTCTTAGGATGCGGGGTAGATTTCATGCCGTCTGGGGATAAAGTCTGGTATTGCGCGGCTTCGTCCAGCGACTTGGATGCTTGTGAGGCGCAGAGGATCCAAAGGAAGAACGACCCGAACAGGAAACTCGTCCGAACTCCGATATCTTGGCAGCCACGCAAGGGGTAGTTTGACATGTGTTCGAAAAGTTCAAACGGTCATGTGATTATAGTGTGCAGGGAAACCGTCGATGAGTTGATTTTTGCACATGTGGCACATTGTAGCTTCGTCTTCCCAAGAACCCTTCACTTACCGAAGCTGCGTGAGCTTGGTCTTTGCACTTGAGGCCTGTCGACTACGATGCTGTGATGCATACATATGCTTCTGACTCTGAACTCGTTCAAACGCCTCTTCGAGTCCCTTGGATTGAAATTCTCTATCGAGATCCCAGGTGGGAACTGGTCTTGAATGCTCCATGTGCGTGCCTGGTGGCGCCTACTCGGTTCCATGGATGCACACTAGTCGCGAGTATAATGTAACCCCCCCTCACTAGTACTGATTCCTTATCTCGTTTGGCACTCAACCTTTGTTCAATGCACCAACTGACCAGCTTTGTCGAATCGCTACTTATGAAATAGTTCTTCACAGTCGTACCCTGAGAACCTTCTCGACGAGGCGCGGAGTCGGTGTCTCGAGTGGTTGAGTCATCTTTCGATGGCAGTTAAAATTTACAATCGCTGGCATGAAGCAAATTCAAACAACAACCTTTCCGACAGAGTTCTTTACCGCCTCGTTCGAAGTGGGGCTCTCTCCCTTTCCCTTCCGATTTGCTTTCAGTCCATCTTGCTTTAGTCTGATCGCTTCAGTGCGGCGCTCGCGTGACTATCTTCAGCTCCATCTTCCTTCTTTTGAAGTTCTTCAGTGACTCTGGCTCCGAGCTCTTCCTTCGACCGCTGTGTCCACGGTCCTATCCTTATTATCCTGGGGGGGGGCTATCAAAGCGTGCACCCCATGGCACCCATCGGCACCCCACAAGATACCCTCTATCCGAACCTTTTGTTGGCTCGCAGGTACCTCGCACACTCGCTGGTTCCCTCACAAGGAGGGGGTCTTTCCAGGGAGACCACCCCAAAAGCGGTAATTGGGTCCATATGACATCAGTAAAACTACACTATTGTCTTTGACATCTTAGGTCTTTGAGACTCGTCTTTGGTGGTCTTTGTCTTGCAACGGACATCTTTAGTCTTTGGATTGGCATCTTAGGATGTCTTAGTCTTGTGGGTGACATCCTACGTCTTTGGTGAACCATCTTGTCATCTTCTCTGCATCTTCTCAACATTTTTGGTCTGCGAATATTTTTTGGGTCGAAAATAAATTCAAGACCAGTCACATACACTGAGACTGCGCAAACAGTTCGTAATGAAGTGAGCGGAGAGACATGCCAGTGAATGGTATCGATGGACACGTCAAGATCGAGAAAACATGCCGGAAAAATGCGAGGAAACGGTTTCGCAACTCGGAGGCCCTGGGAGGTGCAAAGTGCAATGGCAGATCCACATCGAGGCCAAGGTACGCAGCCATTGAGAAATGCGAGCGGGACAATTGTCAAATCTTGTGCAAGTCATTCAAACTCCACTTGATGCACGCACTTTACTAAGGATGGCGTGATTTGATACCATCAAATGGTTCGTTGCTCTCTCCCCTCACAAGCCTCACCATCTCCTCTTGCCAGCTCTTGCCTCTCCGTTGGTCCCCTCTGAACTAGGGCACTGTTTATAATTCCACAGCAATTAAAAACATGTTTATAAACCAGTATTATAAACAGGGCCATTTATAAACATGTTTATAAACCAGCACCCAAAATCCGGGTTCTAGCTCTCCCAAGGTGATTTTTCCGCTGTGCGCACGATAAGTATGGCCTGAAATGCCCCTTCAGATTTTTTTTTTTGCAGCAAGAGACTCGGAATCCAAGACTACCCTGCATTCTTGGTGATATCGGTGAAAACCATGACTTTGATGCAGTCCAATGTGCCCTGGAAGGGGTCTACAGAGTTATTTTCAAAGGGTGATTTGTCTTTTGTCTCTCTTGAATGCAACAGCTCACCGTATGGTCCATCGAAGCCCGGCATATCAGTGCAGAAGTTGCCCAGGTTTACCCAGCTGACATAATTAAAAACCGGCCATCTCACCAGAGCCATTTAAAAACTGGTTTATAAACAGGTGTTTCACTGGTTGAGCATTTCAATTTTTTCACCTTCTTTTTCAGTGAAAAATGTTGTTTATTTTTCAGACATTTTTCACTGAAAAAGAAGGTGAAAATTTTAAAACTTTTTCAGCACTTTCTCAATTCAAGGTGAAAAATTCGAAATAAAATAAGAAAGTGATGAAAATGTTTTGAAATTTTCACCTGCTTTTTCAGTGAAAAATGTGTGAAAAATAAACGACATTTTTCACTGAAAAAGAAGGTGAAAATTTTGAAATGTTCAACCAGTGTTTATAACATGTTTATAAACCAGAGTTATAAACAGCACCCTACTCTGAGTTATAAACAGCGCCCTACTCTGAACCTCGCGCCGCCACCAGTTCGCTGCAACATGCTGGCAAAATCGGTCATCCTTCCCCTGTCCCCCAAAGTCCGCACGCAAGTCCTTTTGCATCCCCACCAACTGTCACCTCTTCTGCGCTGCGTCGCATTTCCCGCCGCACGTGGCTCTTCCCTTCTCTTCAGTGCTGCGCCGCTTGTTCCGCCACTTGTGGCCCTTCCGTGCTGTGTCGCGTCCTTATGCCGCATGTGGCTCTCTTCCCTGTGCATGCTTGCAGTCAAAGCCGCTTGTGGAAATCCTTCTATTTTTAACTCTAACCCCCATCCAGGTCATGTTCCGTCGCCCCACGTCGCCTCTTCCATTCCAAATCCAGGGCGGAAGAATCTGTAGGCCCATCTCGTAATGGGCAAGCATTGTTCGCAATGTTCCTTTCCGACGGCCACTTATGACATGGATTATGCCTCTTTGAGGCGGAGGCTGAACCTTTAGTCCCAGCGAACGTTAGGTGAAGACCAAAAGTCCGAAACGACCATAAGGCCGAAATAGGCGCTCAGGCGCCTATTCGTCCATTATTGGCCAAGGATGGGGGGGCCTTAATTTCTCAAAATATTCCAGGATTCAAATTTATTTCTATAATGTAGGACCCTGTACATCATTTTGCTAAAGCTCGTCGGCCCTGCAACCCATGCTCCAACAACACTCTGAGATTTTTTTTTGAGTCGGCCCGCATATCCGCAACGGCGTGATGGGATGTGATAATGGTGATGTGATGCCGCGATGCAAGCACCGCAGTCGCTTTCATGATTGCTTTCATCCGTCCTCCATTCCAACGCGACGCTGGCGTCCCTTCCCATTATTCGCAGCTGCTTTCACGCTTCACGTTCCAACCCGACAATGGCCATCATTTCAAGCATGATTCGGGCTCCACGAAGTGGTGACAGGGAGGAGTGTGAGGGCCAGAGGGTCGTCGAGTGGGAGTCTGTCGATGGCTGTGGGTACGGAGTCGATAATGGAATTCAGTGAGTTGCATATGGGCACTGATTGAGCGACAAGCTGGCGAGCTCACGGCTCTGATAGGCAGTGCTGGTTATGCAGTCAACTTGTTATTAGAATACTCCAAATGAATAGAAAACCACACACCTGCTAATTCTCGGCAAACTCATGACTACATAGACGTCTAACCCTCGCATTTCGAGGTCTCCCCAAGTCAACTGTTTAACCTGTCCTTCGGGCACTACATTGTAGAACCAAGACAATCTCTCCTTCGTTATTTCGGCCTTAAGTTCGGTGCGTTTTCAATTCGGTTCGCAGTTCCTCGGAAATATGGTTTTGGATGCGATCGAGCCGGAAGGGGCGAAGTACCGTTGAGCCGTCGCACCCTTGAGAGCATGACATAGGGGGGCTCTTTGATCCGGAACCACCACCATCTCTCACTTTCCCACGCTTCCCGTTGCTAGTCGGCGGTGGGACTGGCGAGATATCGGTGGTGGGGGCGGGTAGGAGTGGGCTTTGCAGCCCGGGTTTGCACCCACGGTGACCCCCGCCATGGCGCCTAAGCCGCGACGTGAGTCGCAGGTCGCTTCAGACCACAATATTATATTGTGCCTTGCGGCACGGCCGTGAGGCCTTGGTTAGTGCCAATTTGAAATACCTGTGGTGGTTGTTGGAGTGGGCACTTCAGGTTCGTCTCACTGCCCGTATCTTGCTCGTCTTCCCGCTTGCCCCCCACTCTGGCCTGAGCTCGCTGCTGGATGCGACTTCTGGGGCCCCACTCCGTCGGTGTCCCGTGGTGCTTGCATGACATAGGCGATGACGCATAACTTCTGGTCATAAGATCTGTCGCGGCTCAACTTTGTGATTTTTGAATCTGCATCTTCGTCCTCGCCTGGCTTTCTAGTCCTATGCCGTCCTCTGAGCTCGCATCGTAAGGTGTCACTCCATATGCTGCTTTCCACTCGACATTCATCTGGACTCCAACCCATTTTGTGAGTCGTTTGCTCGGTCGGTATCTGCTGCTGCTACGGTGCCTGGATGACGTAGGAGATGACGCACAATCTCTGGTCACAAGATCTCGCGCGGATCAAGCACGGATGGAGTTGTTTCAATTGTTTTTTTTTTTTTTTTTTTTTTTGGAGCGTTTGGGATAACGAGATCAAAGTCTGCAGAAGCATTCTGAGTCTGTCCGCTTGTGTTGCTGGTTTTGGGCCAGTCATGCCGGTGAGTTTTGTCCAGGAGGAAATGCCGTTACGCACAATTTTTACCAGTGTGGGACTCTGGCCTTCGAGAATATTTATCCTATACCATTCATTGGCCACATACCCACTAAAACCCCCTCTGTGAGTGTCCAATCATCCGGCAGAGCGTCCTCATCCATAAGCAGACCACTCCAGGTGTTCAGCACCATGTCTTTCTTCAATGCGAGTGGGCCAAATTTAACTTTGTTCGTGAGAATGCGGTCGCGTCGTAAGGCCGAATTCACGGCGGTAAGCCATCGGTTGTGGATGCTTGCTGGACTCTGGGTTGCACCTTGATTTTTCATGACACGATTCACGCGGAGGTTCCAAATGAGATGCCAACCCACTGATACTAAGATTGCAAACAGTCTCCCTTTTTCAGGTAACGCACGGCCCCTCGGAGACCTAAATTTCACCAGGTTGCAGCCCAAGATCAATCCCCAGTTCAGGGTTGGCCAAGTATCATATTTTTTCAACCATAGCTGTTTCGAGAGGGCCCAAATTAACTTTTGTTCCAGTGAGTTGCACTCTAGTGCAATGTGCTCTAAGCTCTCGATCGCGTCGCACACCTGGCAGGTCCCATTTCGCTCCAGGTGCTCAACATGGGACCAGAAACTTCCCACTCTGAAGGTGTTATGAATACATTTCCAGTAAAACTCCCGTGAGCGTCGTTGCAGAGTGGTGGATCGTATCGATTTCCAAATCATTGAATCAGATGGTGTATAGCTGCATATCTCGTCTACAGCGCATCGAATACGGTCGAGATTCACAAAAGTGAATTTTCGGTAAGGTTTCGCCCGTAGGGAGCATATAATATTTGTGAACACTCTTTGAGATCCCCGGGACAACATCATTCCCGGGTTTTCAAACATTAGGTCTACCCCAGTGTCTATCTCGACTGGATGTACTATTTCTTGGAATAAAATCTTGGCTGGATTTTCGGAAACCTTCTTGAATTGAGTTTTCGCAACTCTCTCATTCAACATGGCCACAACAGCCTTCAAAACTCGGAAGTTAGCGTCCAGGAGGTCATTCTCGTAATGTTTCCTCTCCTTCACCAAGACTCGTGCTAAGTATTCGGATGAGGTGCAGATGAGAAGGGGAATGTTTCGCTCGCTGTTCTGCAATATCAGCAGCAGGCTGCCCAAGAGTGCAGTTGAAAATGTCAACGGAGTTTCGGCCCTATCAAACGTGAGGGACAGTTTCATACTGGCCCACCGTAAAGGGTTCTCTTTCGAGGCCCACCCCTTCCCCATAGCCTTAACGGCACCCATGGGCTGTAAACCCTTTTTTTATATATGCATGGGCTTGACAGTCGGGAAGGGTCAGCAGGAATCAACTTAAGCCTGCATCGCATTTCAGAGATGCAGACCGACAGAGGATTTAGTACTCTCCAGCCATGTGGGGCTACTAACCATCACATGCCACGGCCCGCCACCCACCGACTCTAGGGCAGTTTCCCGTTGCCTTCCTGGTTGCTTCGTTTGAGGACTGGCACCTCGTACAGATCCGCATCCATGAAGACTCTCTGTCTCACCGCACGCGCTACCGCCATGCGACTAACCACCTTGCACAAAGTGCCGGGCGCAGGGTGTCCTGAGACCTGCCGGTCCATTCGGATGGTTTTAATAAGCAGTCCCCTGACTTATTTTCGCCTATCCCACAAGGGGACCCTGCCGGGATTTGGCTAACAGCAGTTTTTACGTCATACTTGGGACGTGCTCTGCTCGGGCAGTCAAAGCATAGTTTAAGCGTCTTCCCGGACGTGGAGCGTGGCACAGACCAACATTGCTCCCCCAGATATGAGCCAGAGGGGACTCCATTATGGATAATGCAAGTGGTCCACCATAGCCAGGCAGCGGGTCCACTATTTGAGGCATCGGGTCCACCATTTTTTCAGGCTATCAATGTCTGGGCGGTCTCGATGCATTTCCCAGGGTGTACACAATCAAGTTCATTTCGATCTCTGTTGCAAGATGGGCATCCACAGTTTTTACGGGCAATGCCACTACTAGGGTTGATTGTGTGTGGCCTTCTTGCCACCGTAGTTTTCCTCGTAGCTATTATGAGGGCGTCTTTAACCGTCCGAACCTCATGTTGGTTTCTGAGGCAAATTGCTGCATCTCAAAGGCAGGTATTTTTATAAGGTGGTTGGCGGATAGCAGGGTGCTTCCATATCGGCATCTCCAGTTGGACATCACGGTCAATTGAGAGTGCTGTAAATTTGAGGTTGAACTCCTGGGCTACAGATATCATACCCTTCAGGTCGTCAGGTATCCTGTCTGACCTGGGGATGGGGAAATGAATGTCGTTTAAAAAGATATGAGGATTTGACCTGGCCTGATATTTAGGTAGCTAGTCTCCAGGTATTTTCTGAGAATGAAGTCAACAAAATAGCACCACGATGGTCGGTCGTCTCCTTGGATGAGGTAGCATTGAAGATTCCAAAGATGAATTGCTTTGTTCCGAGAGGAGATATCCAGAATTCCTTTCCCTCCTTGATCAACTGGGAGGATCATTGTCTCCAGTGATACTCTGGCTGTTTTTCCGTCCCACAAGAAGGACCGTATCAATTTTTCAAGTGTGTCCTCAATGTCCTTTGGCATCCCTTGAACTCGGGTCAGGTATTGTGTTCGACCTCCAATTACCATACTAATGATGTGACGCTTCCCTTCCAGAGTCGGGTGTGTTGCTTGCCAGTGCATGAGATCGGTATTAATTTTTTCTAGGACAGAAGGCCATGGTGTGGTATAAGGGATGTTATTGCCGATCCATGCACCTAGCATGCGGCAGCTCTTGCCATCAGGCACAATTTTAATAGTTGGGTCGATGTTACCAATGGGGGAGTGACTGTTGATTCGTCTTTCTCCTATGACTTTCTGCCGATAGGAGGACCTCCCAAAAGGAAGGAGCACTGTTTTATGCTCATTGAATTTTGCAGTGGATGCAGCACACCAGAGGCGTAGAATGCTCCACAGAGTCTCCATGGAGTCAGTGGATTTCAGGTAGATTGTGGTGTCATCAGCGAAAAGTGATACCACTAAAGTCTTATTTGTTCCAGGAATGACTACTCCCTCAAGATCAGATTTCCGCAGTAGGCATGCAAGCGGTTCAATAGCCAGATTGAATAATAAGCAGGATAGGGGGTCCCCTTGCCTCACACCCCTGGTAACAACATATGGATCACTGAGTTCGCCATTGATCATCACTATAGTTTTGGCTGAGTTGAACTTTTTCGTCGACCACGGATTCCCGGGCGCTCGTATACACCATGACTTGATACCTTAAAAGCTATTCCCTTCATGGCACTTGAATTTGCCATACCCCCCCAAACCTGTGACGGCGGTCCTTAAACACACCTTAATATGCCTGTACACCCAAACGAAGCCGAATTTAATACCGTAGGCCCTCCTGGATCACGGGAGGGTTCCGGGGAAGTGGTATCTCCCTCTCGCGAGTGCTTGCTGGCTGCGAGTTCAGAATGCGAAATCAGCAGGAGTCAGGGTACCCAGGGGTCTATCCCTGGCTACCACACAAGTGGCCCCTTCTGTAACGGTTCTGTTGCTCTGACTGTTGCAGATCCAAGCGAAGAGCAGCGGGTCAATACCTTCCCCAGTATTCGTACTTCGACTGGGCATTTGCCTCCTAGCAGGGGGGTATTTCTCCAGCCGGAGATGCTTCAACCTACAAATATTGTTGAAGGTATGGACCAACGGTCTGATGTACATATGGGCGATGTCGAGGTGGTGAACGGTCCGAGTTTAAACAATTTTAACACAGAAGCGAATTCAACTAACAACACGGACTCTGACATATGTATATCAGACAATTCAACGAATCAACATTCGCAACCTAGCGCCTCAGATAGCACACCTCAGAATCCTGAGATTCCCACCTGGGAAAATGACAATATAGATATACGACAGAGACACAAACCTCCGCGTGTCCTGAAGTCGGGAAAATTCACACGTGCAAATTTAACGATAAAGTTGTATGTACTCGTCACTCTCTCAAGCACAGAATCTGAATATGCTGCACTAACCCATGCATCCCATCCAAATCTCCTATGGCTTAGGAAACTTCTCACCGAGCTTTCCATCCCAATTTCTGGCTCAACAATTCTCTTCTGTGATAATCAATCAGCCATCATTTTGACCAAGACCAAGGACAGTGCTTTCCACGCTCGCACAAAACACATTGGCAATCACTTCCACTTCATCCGCCAGACTGTTGCCAATGGCGATGCGACCGTTGTAGTGGGGTGATCAGGTCGGCCATGTAGTATCCCGATGTGGTAGCTTAGTCATTATTCATCCCTTCCTGTCTGCTACCGCCGTGTCCGCTCTTTGAGGCTGCCAGCCCTGGCGTCTCCACCATCCCATATTGCAACACCAATGACATGATTGCCGACATCTTCACCAAGTCACTTTCATGTCCAAATGTCACGCATTTTCGCGAACTACTCGGAATTCTCAAGTACCCCGCTTTAGCGTGAGGGGGAGTGTTGAGATTCATGCAATCAGCAGAGGAAATAATGAATACACCTTGGTTTGTGATGTACATATTTATTTCCAAAGTTTCTGGAGAGCTATTAAATACCAATCATGGACTCTCACGCCTCAGTTTTGCCCATGCATTGCTGAGACTTTCCATTCAATTAGAGTCCTACACTAAATCTCATGCTGGTTGCTTTCCAAATCTTTACAGACAATGGCTTTTGAAACCCGATACGAAGGATATGCGCGATGACTAAGCACGATACGCTGAAGACTAAGCAGTCCAAAAGGGAAGATACCTCCATACCTCGAGAACGAGGGTAGGTGGACAGCTTGGAATTAAATGGGGGGTAGTTACATATCCTATCTATCATCCCCCAACAATAGGAGAAATTTTGAGTTGACATATTTTACAGTCCAGCTTGGTAAATAAGATCCTGACCCAATCAGACCCTCGCAGTAACCAACAGACTTCAACAAGCGAGGTACGAGCTTCAAGTTGAAGTGTCTGTCTATGAGAGACTAACAAGAGCTGGCCTTAACGACCGAGTTTTGATGGTACATGCTGAATGCGCAACTCGAGTTTGAGCTATATTCACGGATCAGCATCGAGGTGACTCTGAATGGTACAAAGAGCAGACCCCGTTCCAGACATTCTGGGCAGGTGGGAGCAAGACCATGACTGAAACTCCCGATGTGTTCCAGCGTGCACGAGTACTCAGCCAAGCATGATTTGCAGCAAACACGATGCATGTTGCCATGTAACTGGACGTTACGAACTTCCTTTCTTGGTAACCTGCACATTCCCATGCTGGCTTTGTGTTCGTGGCTGGCACTGCAGAGCGAGTTTGGCTGTACTATTAGGTTCACATGTCATAGTATTAGTCATCATCTCGGGTTTTCTTCCTGCTTCCACCCTCCTGCTACGAGCCCCATTAGCTCATCTCCTCTGGCCCAGAAACCCTGAGGTGTCTCCAGCATGCTGTATCCTTCACACTGTCTTCGGGGCCATCAGTAAAACTACACATTCGTCTTTGGCATCTTGGGCAAGATACGAAAGACGTGGAAGATGGATTTTATGTCAAGATGCATGTCTTGGCCAAAGCTTACCACATTTTCTTGGACAAGACACGGTGTCTTTGGCAAAACTCCTAAGGCACAAAAAATCTCCCCAAAGACAGCCTCTAAGATGCTCTCAGACAGTTCAAGACACTGTGAAAGATACATAATGGGGTTGCATTGCATTTATATATTACAATTAAAATATGCTACATGCAGCACGGGTAAACAACAACCCTCAGGAGCATGATACAGGGTGCGTGGTGCATATCGGAAGGTCAGGGACACATTGGGAGGCAGAATGTCCAATGGGGTGCTATGACCGACGTGCTAGATCATATAGTGTTAGCAGTTGCATGCATACAATCCACTCACCATGTAATCCTGGCCGTACCGGTGATAAGGTGTGTTTCCATATACACGTGAAAATCGCATTTTTGCGGGCTTTCGCATAGCTTACATCTCTAATTTAGACACAATCACTAGAGTACACACTCTGCCCTGGAGTGGTGAACTTAGCCATAGACCACTGTAAGCCTGCAGGCACTATGTGTTTATAGAGCTATGACAATACCTTCATAATGGGGTCAGATTAGTTTTGTAGACCTACTGTGGGGCACATATTTACTATGTGTGCATGAGGTGATCAAAGGGATTTGGCAGGAGGCAACCTGCCAAGTGAGAGATTGCGAGTTCAGATGATTCATAGGATTTGTGGACCGTGGGAAAGCATGGTTCAAGTTCAGCAGGTTGATTACATAATCGCTCCCACGGTTTGATAACTTGTGTCCCCTGATACAGTTCCAGGGGAAGGAAGTGAAAACTATGGAAGTTGCTTCCCACAGAACAAGAGAAATGGCAGAGACAGAAAGACTTGACTGAAGTTCTAGGGAAGGCTTGTATGGGGATGTATGTGGCTGTGCAGCATCCGCGGGTCGGTTCTGGAAGGCATGGCACTCTTAATATCCCAGTCCCGCAGGAGGGTGCTGGATGATATGAGCAAGTGTTAGATATGAAAAGAAATAAGTGTGGGAAGCTAAAACTAGCTATGGGAAGCTATAGTTGAACTATGGTGGACCTACCCGTGAGAGGATGAATGACTAATAGGAGATGCCATTTCGGCAGGAGGGAAACTTATCGCTACCCACGGAAAGGGGTCTAACCAACCCATGTACCTGAAGATCATTCAACCAACAATTTGGCTCGCCTAGAGATAATATTGAGAACAACGGGTCAGTTGGAGGGGACCTACCCACAGGACTTATAGTTGTCAGGGGAGGTTGCTCTAATAAACCACTGACCGACCGAGGCATCGGGGGAAGCTTCCCGTGTTGCTAATTTGATTGATATCAATTATTTCTTATCTCTGTTTAGTTGTTGTAAAGTGTATAAAAAGGTGTAGTCTACTTCGTTTGTAGGGCAGCAGACCTCACCCCCAAAGTATCGGGCTCTGAGTAGCTGCTGGATTAGAGACAGATTTAATAAAAAGAACTTGTTAAGCTTGAATAGTGATAGCCTTGGGATTGACTTGAGCATTTCAGACAAGGCATTTATGGAAAGAGTCTTGCTCCCCACAGAAGTGCTCTAAGATTTGTAGCCAGCGGTTCGGACCTTAAGTGCTCTATAGATATCTGCGGGTCCACTCTCGTACACCATAGATTAGAAGCAGCACAGTTGCATTTCAACTCCTGGGAGCAGGAGTTTGGAGTTCTGTCTTGCCTGGTTCTTTTATTATTATATAAAAAGCCAGTGTCGTGTGCTCATAGCTGTTCTCCCTGGTAGCTTTAAGCTCGGGGTCAGTTTACACTTGCTGTCCTTAGTTAGCCGTAGGCCCAGGTCGCTCAGTTCGAAATACACATACCTACCCTTGGAGCTGTAGAGCTCAGGAAGGTTGTGGGTCTGTTCTCGAAGCCACCCACCACTCCTTTTGGATTTTGGTTTAAAAAGATGGAAAAAGACTAGAAAAACTCTTGCACAAAAGTGCATCTCACTGGTTGAAGGTTTCAAGTTTTTGAGTGAAAAAACTGGTGAAAAATATTTAGAATTTTGTAGAAGTTTTTCGCCGAAAAAACAGGTGAAAAACTTAAAAGTTTTTCAGGACCTTTTCAACTTGGAATCACTGTGAACAATGAGAAATAAAATTCATGGTTTCTTTTCAAAGAATTTCACCACTAATATTTCGGATATTACAGAACTTTTTTGCCAAAAAGCAGGTGAAAAATTTAAAAGTTTTTCAGGACCTTTTTGACTTGGAATCACAATGAAAAATGAGAAACAAAATTCATAATTTCTTTTGAAAGAATTTCACCACTAATATTTTCGATGTTACAGAACTTTTTCGCCTAAAAAGCGGGTGAAAAATTTAAAAGTTTTTCAGGACTTTTTGGACTTGGAATCACCATGGAAAATGAGAAACAAAATTCATAGTTTCTTTTGAAAGAATTTCACCACTATAGCTTCAGCGGAATTTAAATACTTGTGGAAACAGCCATTTTAGGCTATTTTGAGTCCGGATTTTGAATCCATGGCCCTGCAGTGAGTGGCAAGGAGGGTTTTTGTGGTTATTTGGATCACTATGATCCATACGCACCTATGGTGACCCTCCAATCGAAAATCCATCCAACAATGGCTTCAGCGGAATTTAAATACCTGTTTGAGGCCCATTTCTGCCTGCAATTCGGATTTTGAATCTGTGGCCCCACGGTGAGTGGCAAGGATAGTTTTTGTGGTCAATTGGGTGACTATGATCAATATGCACCTCTGGTGACCCTTAAATCGAAAATCCATCCAACAATGGCCTCAGCAGAATTTAAATACTTGTGGAAACAGCCATTTTAGCCTATTTTGAGTCCGGATTTTGAATCCATGGCACCGCACCGGGTGGCAGGTGCCACTTGTCTACTCCAAACGATTCAGGGAATTCATTGGCACCCACAGTGCACTTGACCTCGAAAATCCACCCAAAACTGCACTCGGTGGAAATTAAATACTCTCCCACACCGATGTTTCTATGGCAAGTTCAGATTGGCAATCCATGGACTTGCACTGGGTGGCAGAGGAAGGATAGCACCTCAAATCACGTATTTGGATCCCTTTTTACCCAACACAAGCTTCAGATCCTCAATCTGTCTCCAGCTGCACTCGGCAGCAATTAAATTTCCACTCCAACAGGTGTTTTAGGTGAATTACAGCTCGGATTCTAAATCCATGGGGCTATGTTGGGGGGCAGGTGCCAATTGGCTATATCAGGAGTTGTAGGGGATCTATGGACACCCACCATGCACTTGAACTCGAGAATCCATCTATAACTACACTTGGCACAAATTAAATACATTTTCAGACTACTGTTTCTATAGCAAGTTTGGATTGAAAATCCATGGCCTTGCACTGAGTGGCAAAGGAAACAGGGCACTTCAAATCGTGTATTTGGATACCTGCACAGCCACTATATGCTTCAGATCCCCAATCCATCTCCAGCTGCCCTTGGCAGGAGTTAAATTTCCGCTCTGGCAGGTGTTTTTTTGGGGGATTTGGACCAGGGTTGTACTGAATGGCAGGTGCGACTGGTTTAGTCCAGGCAACGCAGGGGCTTGATCTTCATGGACACTGCACTTGATCTCGGAAATCCACCCACAACTGCACTTGGTGGAGATTAAGGGAGACCCAGCTTCCCCAATTCTCTGGAACATCTAAGCATCTTCCGTGCGGACTTATCAATGATGCCTGACTTTGAAGATGTATTCCTTGCCGGTGTCCGAATCTCTCTGCTGGCTCAGGCGGTGATACGGCTCGGCCAGAACCAGCCTTGGAATCACGCATTTTGTGATTTCCAGCATTATTCTGGAATCCCTTGCTCGGTGACATACAATTAGGGTCAGAGTCAAGCTCTGTGCTGCTGATCGTGTGTTAATGATGTCGAGAGGATTTAACCTTTCAACTATGGTGCAACTAAGGCTTGGTTCTTACCAACTGGGAACCAGCAAAGAAATATTGATGTTCTCCCATCCCAATGAGCCTTGCCCAGTGATCCATGGAAGAACTATTATGGAAATATAATATGAACAGTTTCTGATATCTTAGTGGACCCTCCAATGGAAAACCAAAGCAGAGAGATGCATAGTGTATTTTATGGACGAAAGGAGTGAATTCAGGACTCCAGGACCATATCACATGCGGCAGGGAGCGCATATCCAGACTTATGGTTTCTGTGATCCTTTGATTGTGTGACTCCTCGACATTTAGCTTCAACCCCTCTGTGTATCACAGACACTACACTGACTCCTCCCTGGCCCAATCTGCCAACTCACTGCTTTTAGTTGCGGCAGGTCATAATCCCAACCTCCCCCGCCACTTCACAAGTGCCGTACCTGGATTTTTGTCAATATCACAACAAATGGTATCATTGTAGTGGTCTAGTTCACATTTGAGGCTTGATTCACGGTAATCATTGTACTCATCCTCCTCAGAGTCTGACTTCTGATTCAGGGGCAGCAAGAAATCAAATATATACCACAGGAAAGGGATGGGAAGCAAGTAGGGAGCTGGGGTTTTGGCCTTGTATCACAAAATGAATGGCCAGTCTCCCTGTCAATATCTGAAGATGATCCAGCACAGATCCCTGAACATTATTTCACATATCTCATTCTGATCTTGAGGGGAAAATATTTTGAGTTTTGCACCATTGTTTACACCAAAAAATCAGTATGAAATGAGGTTTCTTTTGCCATCTTTTTTTAGTGAAAAATAAGAAATAAATGACTCTGAAAAATGTTGAAAAAAGTGCTATCTGCTTTTCTAATTTTTTACCATCTTTCATCAAACTTTTTCAGACATTTGATTGTATTTTTGTAGGTGGAACCTGTGGTGAAAAACTTGAAAGTTCAGGTTTCAAGTTTTTCACCACAGTTTCTGCCCGCAAATGTGTATGAATTAGTGGTGAAACTTTTTTAAAAGAAACTAAGAAATTTATTTCACATTTTTCACGGTGATTCCAAGTCGAAAATGTCCTGAAAAAGTTTTAAGTTTTTCACCTGTTTTTTCGGCGAAAAACTTCTGCAAAATTCTAAATATTTTTCACCAGTTTTTTCACTCAAAATCTTGAAACCTTCAACCAGTGTCTCATTTTTAAGATTTGATTGCTCTCTCACAAGACTCTTTTGAATTGTGCATACTTTCTTAAAGGGCAAGTAAAACTCCCCTACTGTCCCCCGAGTAAATACAACCTATGGGTAGCATCTCTTTATTTAAGTTCCCTCCCCTGGGACTTATTTTTAGGGTGTCATCACAAGATTTTGAGACTTTTGAGATTTAGTTGAGTTAGGTTGAGTGTTGAGTTGGTTGAGTTTCTTGGGTTCGCTCAGACTCGCTCTCACATTTTATGAGCTCACTATTTTTGATTTCACAGCTGCACCGGAGTGCACCGTTTCACCGGCTGCATGTGTGGCTTGGTTATGAAGAAACTGATGTTCAGTTCACCTGGATCGGAGCTCACGCAGCAATCTCGTAAACATTTGGAGTATGTGCGAATCTGAATGAGCGGGTTAGAGCACCTAATCACAGAGACAAAAGTGGACATACACTGTGGTTCATGTACTTGCAATGCGGACAATCTAAGGTGTGCTGCAAAGAAAATTTAATCAATAGATATGCAGTACACACGAGGGTTGAACGTACTGTGAGTGCATGCAGATATGGGCAAGCCAGTGTGCTGGATATGATGCCACTCAAGCGACGACAGCTGAAGGCAGTGGAAATGGGAATGAAAATAAAATGCCACATGCGGCAGGAAAGCGACACAGTACAGAGAAATACGAGATCCTCAGGATGTCGGAACAGTGCCAGGACAAGGACTCTTGCAAGACTTGCCAAAAGAAGACCAGCACAGTAGACAAGCAGTTGACGGTCTTCAGAAGCCACCAGGGCTGTGAAGCAGTCATAAGAGCTCTTGCAGTTGCAGGACTTGACACAGACAAGGAGGGCAGAGAGATCGAGCCGGAGGGGATGGGAGCTGGGCTGAGATGGGGGAAGGAAGAAAGAAAGGTGATGTGGCAACGAACCGAATCACACCATGTTGGAGATCCCATCAGTCGGAGTTTGAAATGGACTGAACATTCAGGCATCAAACTACTCCGCAAATCCCCTTGAATCCTCCTGTTCAATGGACTAACTTCAATAATGTGGACCCTAGCCAACGCAATATAATGCTGGTTACACATTAAAATAGGACAGGACCATTAATATTCTCCATAATCTCCAAGACCGATCCAGGACACAAGACGGTGTGGGCAAGACCAAGACAGCCAAGGACACCGCTCCCAAGATGAAGTACTCTGCTGGCAAGACCAAGATCCAAAAGATGCTCTGCAAAGATGTAAGACACCAAAGACGAAAGTGTTGTTTTACTGATGGCCCCGGAACGCAGTGAGATGCAGCCGCACACAATGTCGAGCATGCGAGGGTGATGCACCCTTAATCACTCACTGTGTGTCTTCCCTTCGTTCCAAATGCATCACATGCTCGGTGTTTCCCTCCTGTTCATTGTTTGGGGCAGGTGTCAGATCATCCACCAGTCTGACTCGCTGAACTACTCCGTGCATCAGATATGCACTCGCTAAGATTAATGTTTCTCTTCTAACTGTAGCGAAAGGATGAGAATAGCGAGAGCGAATAGACACTCAAGTGACGTATGTAGTGGCAACCTCACAGTGCGCACGAAAATCAAACTTTTCTACTGTTGAGTAAACGAGACAGGAACGGAAGTACCAGAAGTTATGGACCTCGGGAAATCAAGCCCCAGTGGCCATTTCTGTATTCTTCCCCTTGATACTCTTCCACTCCATCGCCGCAGCACCGACGAAGGATAGGACAGTCATTGCAACGGAAACATACACTGCAGACATCAGGGCGTCGTTGTATACCTGCAGTACGGCCGGGAGGTACTCCGCGGGGATCGCAGTCTTGAGGCTCGTCGCACCGGCAGAGAGCACGAGCATGGGGGACACGCCTGGGACGTGCGCAACGAGGCCGAAGACGAGCTTGTTGGTGAAGACATTTTGAGCGATGGAATGAAGAGCGCGCCGCCGAGTTTGTCCATGAAAATGGGGATGGAGGTTCCAATGGCGACATCATTGACGTCAAGGACGGTCTGCGCGGCGAGGACGGATTGCTGCAGGCCGAACCCAACCCCCAAACCAAACACGATCTGGTACCCGATCCAGTGCACATGGCCCGTACTTGGGGTAAGCGTTGACAGGAGCCCAGCGCCGACTGACATAAGAACGGTTGACAGCAGAATAAACGGGGTATAGTACCCGAGTATCGTGATGACCGAACCCGCGAGCAGTGAGGAGACCACAACCGAGAGAATCATGGGCAAATTGTCGATTCCAGATTTGACAGCGGAGACACCCCTGACTGCTTGGAACCAGATCGGTAACTGTGGTGTGTCTCAGAAAGTACGAATGTAGGAAGGTCGAAATGGGACTCACATAGAAGACAATGATAAAGTACGAAGAGCCGAGACAGAATGAGAAGAAAGCACCTGCCCATATGCTTCGGGTTTTGAAGATGCGCGGGGGAACTGTTGCATCCTTGACGGAGCTCTGAACAGTGAGGAAGCAGATGATAAGGATTCCGAAGAGAAGAAAGAGAGCGATTATCCGGCCATTTTTCCACTCGTATTTAGATCCTCCCCACTGCAAGGCAAGGAGCAAACAAACAATGGCAGGGAGTGTTCCCCAGGGATCGAACTGGTTGATGCGCTGCTCCCTTATCGCCATGATCGGTGCCTCATGTTCAGCACTTTTTGGCATCTTGAAAAAGAAGGTCATAACCAGCAGTGTTACAGCGCCGATTGGTAGATTGATGTAGAAGCACCTGAGGGCAAAGGCTCAGCACGAAGAAAAGAGAGCAAGAAAGATAAATACCATCTCCAAGTGACTTTGTCCGTCAAAATGCCTCCCATGAGAGGTCCCGCAACACCCGCTATACCATACATTGCTCTCAGCCCCGTAAACAGCGGGCGTTTGGCCAATGGCACGGCATGTGCTGAAAAAAGTTTTGAGCACAAAGATGTTACGTCTCAAGTTTTCTTACCGACAATGATCAGAGCACCGGAAAAAATGCCAGCGGTCCCTAACCCGGCTATGGCGCGTCCCACAATCAAAGCCTTCGAGTTCGGTGCGGCACCGCAGAGAGCGGAACCTATCTCGAAGACCGAAATCGCTGCAATGTATACCTTGGTAGGACTTAGCAGTCCAATCAAAGCCGAAGAAAAAAAACGAGGCTCACCCATTTGACAGGGAAAACAGTATAGAACTTCCAAACAAGAGTTGTGTCGAAGCAGAGGCCTGGACAAGAATGAGCCCTGCAGCAGAAGATAACAGAAGGAGATTTACACACCAGGAGATAACTAGGTATGGAAATGATCTGTAACTTAATCTTAAGTATAGACAAAACAGAAGGCAACATACGCGCTACCATACTGGGGAGCGTATGAGCCCTCAAACTCATGGACGGGTAGAAACATGAACTCACCCAACCGACATCGGCGAGCGACTTCAACTGGTCGGTTATCTTGGGGATTGCGGTTGCGATAATCTCTGCAATCGATGATCAGCACATCGATTGTCGGAGGCAATCATTTGCCACGTACGGTATTATCCTGGGGGCGGGGAAAAGGAGAGGAGGGACAGCGTGGGTGGGTGGACGCGAGGGATGAATGTCAGTTAATGCCAGCAAAATATTCGATAGACACGCACAAGTGCGACCAGGAAAACTGAAAGGCAAAGGGAAATCATGAGGAGGCCCAACTTCAACCCATGGGGATAGTCGTTCTCGTTTCCCGGAGCTTTCTCTTTTTCATCGGTGGCGTAGGCATTGAGGGTCTCCCCTTCATTATTCGAGGTGGAATGAAGAGACATGGAGTCTGCACGCGGTCCCGATTACTTACCATGCTCGCTCCACCTCATAATGACACCACTTTTCATGCCATTGATTGATCCTGAATCGCCGGGAGTTCGAAGCTCGGATTTTGGTCAGGTACGTCTTCATTATATAATGGGATCGAACGAAACTACGTAACTATTTGATTTAGAAACAGGATCCGTGAGAGCTGAGTATATACAAAGCACCTACATTACATAGATTCTGGAACCCGGTACATTCAAATCAAACACGGTAGATCCCATCAATGTGCCGCTCTTTGAATCAAAGGCGGCACTTGCCATTTGGGAATGTACCGTGTGTCGGTAAAGCCTCCTTTTGGACTCCAGGGGACACGTGTCAGACCCGTTTTCCTTCTCTTCTCTTCTCACACCACTCCTCACCTCAGCGCGCCGCCGTACGCTTCGTTTATTCATGCTGCAAATACAAGTTCTAACGACGTTTCAGACGCACCTGTGCAACTCGCCCAGCCCGGGTTGGACATTCTTTGACCCCTAGTACTTCTCTTAGATTCCTGCTGCAATTACATTCTAACCAAATTTTAGACGCACCTGTACAACCCGTGCAGCCCGAGTCAAGCAACCCTTTGACCACAACACAATCGGAAGAGCCGCCGATCCCCTTCAATTGTGTTCAACCTCCAGTTAACCCTGGATTTTGTTTCGACTTCGACTCGCTCCTGGCTAGTCTCGAGAACCCAAACCTCTCATTTTTTGCACCGGAGACTACTTCTAGCTCACAGCTCTCGACATTTGATCCCACTATCGACCCCGCCGTCTTCGGCTTACCAGGGGGGAGTTTAAACACGCCGATGCCTTCGAGTTTTAGTATGCCTACCACAGATCCCCTCGACGAATTTATGGCTATGTGCGGGTTTTCGGGTATTTCGCCTGACACCACTGCTTCCAACTTCGCTTCGGGTGCGCCATTCAACGACGAATTACTCTCGCTGCTTCCACCTCCCCTGGAGTCTCTGCCTGATTTGGTGGCGCCGCCATCTCTCTCTGTCGAACACCCATCAGAACCTGTCCAGAGGTCACGCCGCATTCGACAAGAGGTGGATGAGGCAAACATCATCCATTCAACGCGAACCCGGGCTCCGACCACGAGCAAGCGCATCGCAGACGAGGAAGTGTCGGATCGGCCCCAGAAAAAAGGGAAGAGTAAGCAAGGTATTTTTGTACTCATTATATGGTTCTGTTCTCCTCAATGGATCTTTAGCGACACAAGGTTGAACAGGCGGGCAATGGAAGGATTTTTTTTTTTACTCTGGATCTTGAATTGAATAGCGTGAAAATTGGTGTATCTGCCTCGAATAATTATCTAAAGAGCCACTCCTCTCTTTGTCGCCAGCTCTTGCGATGGCGAGAAAATTTTCAAAGTGAGGGCCCTGTTATTTGCTTGCTCTAAATAACATGTTGCAGATTACATACCTCGCGCATGAGTCTCAGCGACGACGTTGAGTTGGAGGAACTTGTCATGACAAAGGACGACCTCTCCGGTGCCGATATCAAGGCAGTATGTACCGAGGCCGGCCTACTCGCTCTTCGTGAGCGCCACGTGCGGGACAACAAGGCCGACTTCACATCTGCAAGAGAGAAGGTGCGCATGCCACAATTGTTTTCTTTCTTCTTGTACTCAACTTTCCTTTCAATCCAGGTTCTGTTTAGGAAGAACGAGGGTACGCCTGAATGCCTCTATTTGTGGTCAACATCGTCGTTGCTCGTCGTAATTTTCACTGTCTGACATCAAATCATGAGCAATCATCGTGCTCCTATTTCGTCTTTTGTGGCTCTCTTCTTTCTTATTCCGCACCAACCAAACCAACCACATTCACGTCTCTTTTCACGTCTAACGACTCGCTCCATCCAATGGTATCCAACAACCTGTCCAATTTTCCGGGTCCTGATGGCAGCTGCCCTCATCGTGAACATTGTGTGCCGCTCGTCGTCAGTCGTTTCGCAGGTTACTCCAGGACCCCTTGAGCTGGAACCCAACCGAATACGTGGGCGAGATAACCCAGGGTACGCAGTTGGTGGCAAGACTTTGGGTTCCCGTGTGGGGTGAGAGTACGGCTGTTTCTGGTGTTTTCTTCGTCATCCCACGTTGTAGAGTCTGCCCAATATCAAGTGAACCAGCAAATTCTCCGCATACAATTCGCTGCATCTCGTACGAAATTCCTTCTGCCCTCCTCACCGTCTAGTGAATGTCTGCACCCACTCGTCTGATGAGTCCTTAATTGTGTGATTCTCCCGCAATAACCGCCTTCCCGTGTACTTCTCTTGTGTGAAAAATCAGTTCTAAATTTTCTTTGTGAATTTGTGTTCGAGGGTATAAAACATGCCCACCTTCCACTGTGTCCCCTCATGGCTCATCCGAGTCGACAACCTCGCGCACCCGGCCCTCCGGGAGCCGTTAATCGACTCCCCACATCTGAAGGCATGGGTCATTTCGATAATGGACATTGAGCTAACTATCGACCAGGCAATGAACCAGATAATCCCGCAGGCCGTTATGCGGTCCGAGGTCGAAATGCTACGAGGGGTTTTTCGCAAATGGGTTTCCGCAGCACAACTACCGGCTCTCGTTCTTCTTCTTTGACACCGTATGTCGCTCAAATGGTATCATGTCCACTCACATGATACTTCCAGGACCACTGTTCAAACTCGACAAAATGCTCCCGCTCCGGAACAGCCCTTAGCGACGAGGTCAGTCGTTTATTCAGCTAAATGCCTACATCATCTGAAATCGTGGTTCAGCTCCACAGATACTTCAACTCCCCTGCCCCAGCAGCCTGGTGCAAGTACTCCTCGTGCGGCACCAGCAATTGCTGACGTCCTCCCCGGCAAAAACCGACAAAACTCGTATATTTTATGTGCTAATCTCCTCGTTGCATTCCTCCACACCAGACATCATGTCTCGTTTCGGGCGTGTAGCCTGATCCTTGTCGCGCTGGGGTTAATCTTCTCGACTTTACCTGGCAATCTTCTGGGCGAGGAAAAACTTCCTCGGCGGCTACCAACAGTCTTTTCGAGACTCGATCTGACCGACAAATTCAAAAGATATCCAATTTGCTACCTTTGTCACAAAATCTTTAATCCAACTGTCCCTCCCGATACTCTGTGCCCAGACTGCGAATGCGAGATATTCCGTCCCCAAACTCGGTCACTTTTCCGTCGACTCTTCCAGTCCAAGCCGGACCCTACTCATTCAACTATTTATTTAACAGCCTTAGCATTATATCGAGATCATCTCATTCGATTTGCCCTTCATGATAAACATCTTCGCCCTCTCCTCACTCGTCCTCGCCACGCTGCACATGGCTGTGGCACCCGCCTCCGCGCACGGCTATGTCAGCCACCCGCCGAGCCGTCAAGCTCTTTGCAGGGATGTCCCAGTACCTGGCTGCGGTGACGTCAAGTACGAGCCGCAGAGCGTTGAGGCACTGAAGGGCTCGTTCAAGTGCAACGGCGACGGCGTGCGGTTCCACGAGCTCAACGAGGAACACTTGTGGGTAGATCATTTCAACGTGGTCCACCCAGGTCGCGCCCCTCTCTCCTTCACGTGGACGCTCACTCAGCCGCACGCCACCCCACATGGGAATACTTCATCCTAACCGAACACAACACCAAGCTCGCCTCGTTCGACGACAGTGGCGCCGTGCCTCCGCGCACGGTGGCGCACCAGGTGCCTTTGCATGGCTACACTGGCAGGCAGACGATTCTTGCCCGCTGGAATATTGCCGATACCCTTGCCACGTTTTATGCCTGCGTTGACCTGAATATCAACTCAACCAACACCGCGATGGCCGTCGCAGGCGCAGCAGCCGATTGGCATACCCCTCGCGGGGCCGGGGCTGGGTTAGCAAGGGCGAATGGCTCAAGCTCAGCCATGTAACGGCCCATCCAGTCGTTCAACCGACTGTATTGAATCTACCGTTCGACCGACAGTTGTATCTATTTGATTTGAATCCTTACGTCTTCTCTTTAGGCGTGCGCTTAGGCAGGCGCCCGATATCATTACGTACTGTTCTGTAGTATTTAGTCTGCGGGACGAAGGCCCGAATAGATACCTTCTATGCTACCAACTCGTTACCCCTCAGGTTCCTAATCAGCCCTCTCAACGGTCAGGGAATAGAGCACCACGAGACGGTAAGTACTCCATTCTAGCTAGCTAACGTCTCTCCTGGATCTCGTACTTATCGTTTTTCCCATCATGCTCCCAAATCCACCTGGACACACACAACAAACCTGGAAGTCATTGGAAGATTGCCGAAAATATTGTTTTTTTTAAATCAAGCCCTCTTCTTGCATTCAAAAAATATGAAATAGAGTGTATTTGCACCGCCCATTTTTTTTCGACATCACACTGGTTGAACATTTCAAGTTTTTTGGTGAAAAAACTAGTGAAAAATGTTTTGAATTTTACAGCAATTTTTCAGTGAAAAACCAAGTGAAAAACTTGTAACTTCTTGATGAATTTTTTGAACTTCAAAACTTTTTCAGCACTTTTTCAGAAATTTTTACAAGGTTCAAAAAGGTCACCAAAATGTTTCAAGTTTTTCACCTACTTTTTGGCGAAAAATTACTGTAAAATTCAAAACATTTTTACCAAAATTTTCAGTGCAAAACTTGAAATGTTCAACCAGTGTCACTCGTCGTTTTTAACTGACCCAAATGATTGATGTGATTTCGATGAGGCCCAGGCAGACCAGGCCGTGTATTTACTTCGGCAGGTCCAGGGCAATATTGAAAATTTGCCGGGGGACTTGGAAGGAGGTATATACTAGACTTATTAATGTTTGTACCCTCTGAATGAGCGGCATGGGACATGACGATCGTAGCCGAGTTATGCCTGCCATATTCGGTTACACCAGGGAAAAGAGACAGAAGGAAATAAAAACAGCACAGCCCTAGGCCACACAGCCACTAAAGGGGTAAGGAAAAAGTGAACGAAGTATAGGACAGCCACTAAAGAAGTCAGACACAGCCACTAAGGAGACTATCTTAAAAAATCAGAGACAAGGAAAATAGGGAGACTTTTAGCCCCTCGGAGGAATGAAAGGAACAAGTATTATGTAAACATAAGTACTCGTAACAGACGGGCCGTTTCTAACACAGACACATATAGACCGATAGAGGGCAATAGACACGATCACATTGCAATAGACATCAGGTAGAGATCGTCTCCATGTGGTCCCCGGAACAGTGATTGATTCCATTGGAGTCCGCCCCATCCGGCCGTCCTCCTGTAGCGAGGTTGTTTCTGTGGCCCGATACCTTTCGGAATCGAAAAAGATTGAATACACGCTGAATTTGGTCTCATGTGAAAGAGCCAGTGCGAGAGGTGGTCTGGGCCCTCTGGAATTGGCTGTAACTTTGTGAGGCAGGTTTTCAGATGCAATTCAACAGATCCCCATCAAAAATGAGGTTGTTTCCAGGGCCCAAAACCTTTCGGAATCGAAAAGGATTGAATACACGCAGAATTCGTCTCGTGTGAAAGAGCCAGTGCGAGAGCTGGTCTGGGCCTCCAGAATTGGCTGTAACTTTGTGAGGCGGGTTTTCAGATGCAATTCAACAGATCCCCGTTGAAAACGAGGTTGTTTCCAGGGCCCAATACCTTTCGGAATCTTGAATATGATTCGCTGAGCTTATGTGAATTCAACCGATAAATCAGCCGACACCATGAGCCTTGAAAAACTGGATCTCTCGGCACTGGGATAAGCCAATCAAGATGGAAAATGCTGTTGAGAGCACTGCAGCTAATTTGAATCTTAGAAATATTATGCAGAGGATTTATGAATGTCTTCGATACTCTCCCCTCTTTTCCCTTTTTCTCTCTCTTTTTCCAACTTGAAAAAACTTGATTCCATCAGTTTCTCCCCTGACATAATCCATGAGCTGGGTTACTGCCCTCGGAATGACCGTTTTCTCACTACAAGAGATTCTGGGATTTGCACCAGTGGTAGGGCCCATTGAAATGATAAACATGGTCACCCGGGGTTGGCATTGTGTTGGATGTAGCATTAACCACTCAACCAGACTGGCTGGGGTCCCCAGCCCCAGTCTCAACCCCAGCCAGCCCCAGCCAGCCCCAGCCATCCACAGAGGCATTTTGTTGGATGTAGAATTAACCACTCAACCAGACTAATGCTACATCCAACACTGGGACCCCAGCCAGCCCCAGCCCCAGTCCCAGCCCCAGCCAGCCCAGCCAGCCCTCAGCTTTGGGTCGCAACAGTGGCAACAGCTCTGGTAAGGAACACAGGCACGTAGCATACTGTCTGCACTTATTTCCACCCCTTTTTTGCACAGGATAACAATATCCACATTGAACAACAGCAAAAATCGCTTCCATTGCTTTGTGCACCCAGAATTTTGCTTTCAAACAAGCAGAACAGATAAGAATTGGGGGAGATATCCACACTTTACAAGAGCAGTCGAGTATTACCATTTTCAGCTTGGGAGTTGATGTGATCGGTCATCTGATCCTTGTAGAGTTCCTCAAGGGCTACAATTTGATACCCCGCAAGGGAGTACTTCAAGATTTTCAAAATGTCGAAATCACACGTCTCGGCGAGTCTTTTCCCTTTTTTGGGACCTAACAATGATCGGATCAGAAGGTTGACTAAAGAATCTTGTAGAGCTCTTCAAGGGCTTCAATTTCATCCCCCACAAGATGTGGTTTGAAATTTTCAAAATCCCCAAAACCACCATGTCTCGGCGAGTTTCTTTTGCCTTTTCTGGTCCAACCAGTGATCAGATCATTAAGGTCATTTAAGGAATGTTGTAGAGCTCTTTAAGGGCTACAATTTGGTACTCTTCCCGAAACAAAACTATTAGGCTAAAGGTTGGCCAAGATAAATAGTGTATTGAACATGGAATCTTGTTGAGCAGTGTACATCAAAATACTCTCTCTTGTGTTGTGAAAAGTGAAGCCATGTGGAGTGGTCACTTCCCATAAGTGAGGATGGTTGGTTAGCTCAGTGGTTACCTCCATGTTCACAGATTTTCAAGCATCATCATGAGGTCGTGGGTTTGATTCCTGCAGCCAGCCTTTCTTTTCCCACTGTAACAGGATTGCGGGGACTTGATACTGTAAGTACTTGTACTGAGGCAACCATCACGGTCACAATGGGGGTGGTTGCATTGCCCAAACCTCCCCAGGTCACGGTCACCATGCGGTCGGTTGCCTGGCTCGAGACCATGACATCCAGAAAATATGTTTTCTTGCCCAAAAGCCCACTCAAAACCCCCCAAAAAATCTCCAAACCACTTCTTCCATCGATTCTACCCCGAGGAAGAGCTTAAAATCACATTTCCAGTGAGAATTAAGGCTAAGTTCATTTTTTTTGGTTGCCAAATTTCAACAGTCACGGGGAAAATTGGGTAGGTTGCGTTGCCCAAACCCGTTGTCGATGTCACGCTGGGTTGGCCGGTTGCCTCAGTACAAGTACTTACAGTATCGAGTATTTTGTGTCCTTTCCCCACGTGGTCGCTGCGAGAAATAGTTGCGTCGCCCCTCGCTCTGCTCAAGGGTGTGTGACC
This sequence comes from Mycena sp. CBHHK59/15, assembly GCA_029204085.1. NCBI lineage: Eukaryota > Fungi > Basidiomycota > Agaricomycetes > Agaricales > Mycenaceae > Mycena > Mycena sp. CBHHK59/15. The sequence continues at coordinate 50,524 of JARGXW010000591.1, forward strand.
GAAATTTGTCCGACCAGCAAGGACATGATGTGTGACATTGAACCAAAATTCAACATCAACTAGGGAGTGTGTGATGCATGACGGTTGATTTGAATGATTTTCCTTTAGGACATGCAGTCCTTAAGGAAAAGAGCAACCAGATTGCGGTGAAGAAGATTGAAAACAGTCACATTCCCGAGTGAGCAGCCACTTTCTTGTTAAAAGCAGCCACATTCTTGTTACAGCAGCCACATTCTTGTTAAAGCAGTCAAATTCTCGTTTAAGCAGTCACATTCTCGTTAAAAAGCAGCCAGATTGGGGAAAGGAGAGGTTGAAGACGGTAAAAGACGCTGAAAACTGGGTGCAGTGAGGAAAGGAGGAAAGGGGAAGCAGCCAGATTCCAGTGCTGGGGCTTAGGGAAAACGGAATGTGGGGCCACATTCCAGGATCGATAGATAGTACATCCCTGAGTTCGATTTCGACTCACCCAACAAGACCTGGAGCATTGCTGAGTCCATACTACTCAATATTTATGGATTTTTCGACGAGCAACCACATGTCCAATTGCAGGAGTTACCCGAATTCTGTCGAACACATTCCACTAAGTTTTCCTTTCGCAATAAATTGAACTTGAGCAGTGCTTATGTGCCTTTCTTTTCATTGCAGCTCGACACGTCAAGCAGGGCGATCTAACCGCTTCTGAATGCGACTGCAGGGCTCAATTATTGCTCCAGAGACGTATGTTGTGTTTGCACACCCAAGGATTCGAGGTGATTTGCCTTCGAAATTGCTTGCTCTAGCTTGATATACATCCTCACAACCCTGCTCCATCGCTTTTATTCCCTTATTGTGTACTCTCGAACTGAACTCCATGCTGACTTTAATTTTGAAAGCTTAGCAAGGTGCAACTTTATTGTAAGCAATCAGGGCGTGAACACAAATCACCCTGCTATTTTCAATTGTTGCAGCGCCACTTCCACAAGACGAGCTTTCTGATTTCCTGAACTACAAGAAATGCTTGAGCGATCTCTGACTCGATTCCGATACCTATGACACCAAGCACCAGTCTTTCCTTTGCTTCCCATCTCATGTCCATGGTCACGTTCCAGAGTCATCTGAGGCGAAGGTCGAATCCGCCATGTCCGGCAAGCCCCAGGCAACCCAGTGACCCATTGAGGATTGATTCTTGTGCCAAATCCAAGGGATACTGAAGCACGGTATCATACCAAGAGGACAATACTCAAACTCGATTCTCAGCATGTTATGGACATTTGTGCATTTTAAGCTTCACTGGCCTGCATCGGTGTGTGTCGGGGATATCCTTAAAATTTAGATGGCCTGTAGCAAGGCGATGACTCTGAAGCGGACTGGGTTGCTGGACATTTCAGACAATTAATTAATTCATTCCAAGGCTTTGTGAAGGCTCCGATATGTGCGGCATGTGCCCCGGGTTTGGGGATGCTGTAATTGTTTACATGGAATAAGGATATATATTGTAGTCTTGCCCGCTGGGGCAGGCAACTATTGTTAGATTTTTGGCGCAAACAACCCGGACAGATGATACACATATGCGAGCGAACATCTGAGGGGCTTGAATGTCTCCGTTCTCTCCATATTCAGCATTATTCCTGCCGGAAATACACATTTATGCATGTGGACTACAATTCGAGCCGTCAAGCTCCACCATACTACAAAATCTTCACCGCAAACGATGAATTTGCATTTTTGGATTGTTTCCTCCATCAGTCACATCTCGCACCATGAGTTCTTGTTGGCAGCCTTATTCCTCTGGGATATATACACCTATACATTTGGTCTACAATGCGAGGCATTAAGATACACCATCGTACAAGATGTTCATCCCACACGATGCATTTCCATTTTTGGAGACTTTCCCACATAATTTGCATCTCACACCATTAGTTCTTCTTGGCACCCTTATTTATCCGTTTAATGTACATTAATACATGTGGAAAACAATGCGATCACTAAAACTCCGCCATCGTCCACAATCCTCAGCCCAAACAATGCATTTCCATTTTTCGATTGTTTCCCAATCATTTGCATCTCGCACCACAAGAGCTTTTTGGCAGCCTTATTCGTCAAGGGAATGTACATTTATACATACGGCCTACAATGCAAGCATATAATATTGTCCATAAAGTATGTGTACGAGGACCATGGATAATGTCCTACCATATTGGGACATTGGTGGTGAGTTCCCAATTTGGTAATTGACCCTCCGTTCAGTCATTTGTCATGTCAGCCTTCCATATTAATCCTAATATTCCTTCTAACGGTACGTTGTACATAATGCTTGTATGCTGAACCAGTCAAGCAAATCAATGTGTATGAACATGGGGTTCCAAAATTTCGCAAATTGCGCAAATTGCGTTTTTTTTTTGCACTTGCACATGTTTGGCTCAACTGGCATCAAAGCATAGCATCAACGCCCGTGTGCCAGGTTACAACAAATTCAAAGCAATGGAAATGAAAGCAAGTTGTGCTTATACTACAAGTATTGGCAAATTGCGCAAATTGCGCACATTGCGCACATTGCGTTTTTTGCGTTTTTTGCGCTTGCACATGTTTGGCTCGGCTGGCATATAACATGTGTAAACAACATAGCCACATCCAGGACCCGCAAGTAACTGGCACCGTCCGCATTTGTGTGACGCGCTCTCTCACCTAAACGCGTCTCAGTTTCGCGTCGTTTTGCCGCCGATGCCTCCTGTCTTCTCTAAAAATGTTTCAGCATCTTCCTCTGGCCCTCCACAGTATACCTTCGCAGAAATACGCGCGAAGGTCATCAAACACGTTGGATATCAGCCATGCCTATGGCAGATCCGAGTTGTCGAAGCCATCCTCAAGCGCGACGGTGATTTCGTGTGCATAGCGGCTACGGGATCTGGGAAGACACTCACCTTTTGGTTGCCCTGCTATTCCGGCCCGTGGGCATCCAGTTGGTCATTAGCCCATTAAATATTCTCGGGGAACAAAATGTTGAGCAGTTGGCAGCTATGGGTGTGAAGGGCATCAATATCACGGCAGATACTGCTAATGCAGACAACTTCCGGGTGCGTGTATGCCGCAGCATCAATCCCATTGCGTTAAACTAATCAGGGTGTTACATAGGATATCGAGGAAGGAAAATATCGAGTAATCGTGACCAATGTGGAGACGTTGATGAAACAGGACGGGGGCTTTGAGATACTCTGGAAGAAACCGGAATTTACGCGTCGCCTCATCAGTATTGTATGGGACGAGGGGAGCAAGTGGGCAGGGTTCCGGCCGGAATATAAGGAGGTTGGCCGCCTCCGTTCCCTTATCCCGCGGGACATTCCTTTTGTCATCGTTTCTGCTACGCTCCCCCCGCCATCCTCACCGATGTCATGAAGATTCTCCAGGTTTCTATTAAAAAAGTCGAAATAATCCGTCGGTCAAATGACCGGCCTAATATTCACCTTGTCGTCCGTGAGATGAAGTACTCCATGAACAGCTTCATGGACCTCGCCTTCCTCATCCCCGAGAACTGGAAGCCCGGCGATAAACCACCGCCAAAATTCTTGATCTTCTTTGATAGCATCGCGGATTCTGTCGAGGCCGCGAAATTCCTACGCAGCCGCCTTCCTCTGGAGCATCGGCACAAAATCAAGTGGTTTAATTCTGAAATGTCGCCGGAGTTCAAGGTCGGCGAGTCGGACGCGTTAAAGGCTGGTGTAACGTGGGGTTTAAACTGTACGGACTCGTTTGGGATGGTAAGACAATGCCGTGATCATCGTGGGACCGCCTAATCGCCTTCGCAGGGCCTTGATCTTCCTGACGTCCTCCTCGTCATCCAGTGGCGGTCAACTTGCGACATGTGCACACTTTGGCAGCGCATCGGCCGTGCCGCTCGCGCTCTGCATCTTACCGTGTTTCTTGTCGAGCCGAAGCGCTTTGATGCCAATATCGCGAAAGCAGAGGCACGGGTGTTGAAGCGTTCCGAAGCTACCAAGAAGCGCAAGCTCGCGGCAGCGTACGCTGAGCGTCCGCCCTCCAAATGTGTCGCTGTGGCAGCTCCCGCAGCACCCGACCTTCCCGTTCTAGCACCGGTCGCACAGGCCACGGACGTGTCGCAGGAGGATGAAGATCCCATAGACTGCTGACAATGGCTCCGGTGAGCCTACAGTCGACCCTGTCCTTCTAGTACCCAGCGGAAGCCGCGCAGACTATTCCTCCGATCGCCGTGCTGTTTACGAGGCCATAACGGTTTCGAACGAACCAGGGTGGAAAAAGAAGACGAAAAAGAAAGCCACTGACCGCCTCGAGCCTGCGCTGGATGACTTGATCAACGCCCGTACACGGCAGCCCGAGAAGCCTTGCTACCGCATTCCCGCAATGATTTACTTCGGGAACGATAAGACTTGTGAGTCGACTTCAAATTGGCAACATGAGCGATACTGACATACTTATATTCAGCATCGGATCACCTCGATTGCCAACGGCGTTTTGTTGGGGGCTGTCCCCGCTGCATTGTAAAATGCCCCACTGTGTGTTGCGAACTCTGCACCCCCGACCACTTTGCCGAGTTTGCGTGGGTCCATATCCCTAAACCAAAACAGCAACCATCGCGCACCCGTATTCCCAACCATGTCCCCGACAAGGATGACTTTTCACTCCGAGCTGATCTTCACACGTTCCGTAAGGAGCGAACCATCGAACTCCTCGGCCGTGCCAGCTTTCGCAATCACGGTGCTGGCTCTATCATGCCCGACAAAGTCTTGCGGCGGATTATTGACTGCTCACATTTTCATAAAATCACATCTGCGGCAGATTTAGTACGCGAGACACGTTGGCATCGCGTCGTTGAGGACAGGGATCGTGTCCTGTCCCTTATTTCCACCCACAAACCCGTACCTCCCCCGGAACCCCTCGTCTTCAATGCGCCTTTAAGGGCTCTTGATACAAATTCTGCTGCATCTACACCGAAAATATCGAAAGCTCCACGCCAATGGCGAGCATGTTTTCAGCTATCACACCCTCCCATACTTCACTGCTTTCTCCGACTCAGTTCTATGGCAATTAAATGATTACAGCCAAGTGTCAAACATATCCTCTGGCTCTATTTGTCTCTCTTGCACGTCCCGATCCTCTTTCTCTTCATTTTCATCTTCTGTAGTCTTCTCAGTAGCATTCATCTTCGCCTGTCCTTGGTTAGTAACATCGGGAATAATGTACGCAGTTTTACACCCTGGACTATGCTCATTGGGACCGTGCTCTTGCAGGTATCTGGCCATTTTCTCAGTAACCATATGAAGTTTGTTCAATCAATCAGCATCTCAATGCGTAATCTGGTTTGATCGCTGTTCTGTTAAACATCGGGTTGCCCATTTATTTAATGGTGTCAGAGAGCTGGGGTTGGAGTGCTTGTAACATGGTGTTCAAACAGGTGGAACCAAGAGTGATTAACAGAGTGTTCAACCAGGTGATTAACTGAGTGTTCAACCAGTGATTAACTGAATGTGTTTGACAGACGGTTCAATCAGATAATTGGACACTGAAAAAAAGCGACTGCTGACTGAATCGAACGCATGACCTTCGGTGTTCTAGAGATTTGCCAGACACAGACATTAACCAATTCACCATCGCCCTGCGCAGGAAAACTGTTCATTGTGACACTTCATGTGGGTGGCAGAAGTCTTCGCAGTGAATTGTAGCCTGACTAGATTGCCGAACGAACGAACACACACATCACCATCGTTTTGTTTTCGGCTTGCCGCTGCTCAAGCGGCATTCATGACTATCACATCTTCACAACTCTTACCCTTTCATCTCTCATTTGAGTTCGCCGAGGGAAGTAGCCTGCCTGTACCTAATCATTCTCTGCATAGACAAATATCACATTGTTAAACTGTTAAACAAACGAATGAACAACTGATCAAACACGTCATTCTTTAATCGAACGAAACAATTTAATTTATCAGGAATGATTATCAGAACAAACGGAACAAAAATGATGAACAGAACAGAACCATGCTATTCTATGAACAATGAAGACTATCAGTCGCTGTCGGAAATGTCATTCCCATCGGAGTCAACCGTCGCATATCCTGGCCATCTATGGGCAAATCTTTCAGTGGTCAACAGGAGGACAATTTTCACTCACTTTGGTTTTTTCTTGCCTCGTGCTGATGTGTCCTTTGCCTTCGGAGCAGAGGAGGACACAGAAGGCTTATTTCTGGCCCGGGCAGACTGACGCCTAGCCTGAGGAACCGGGGCACTCTCGGTGTTCTTCTCGATGCTATAATAAGGACATGAATGTCTGCAAATGATAAAACCCCTTTTGCTCACCCGGTCTTAGCCCTCTTGCGTTTCTTTTTCCCCTGATCTGGCACTTCTGATTCACTGTAGCCAGGCCGATGTGAGAAGGATGCATAATTGTCAATTAAAGACAGTTACACAGAACAGTTGTTGCTTGTTTGAGATTGAGGACGTTCTGGCCCCTCAGTCATGGTAGGGGAAGGCGGAGACGAGGACAATGGAGGTTGTGCCTCACTGACAGGAGGTGCCTGAGGTGCCTGGATCACAGGAGGCGGCAATATTGTCGGTATAGTGGATGTCACCGGAGAAGGAGGGACCAAAACTGTCTCCTTGTCCTCCAGAAAGCGAAAAGGAGTGGGGCTATTGATGACTGAGGTCGAAAGCAGGACCTGCGCAATTGTGATGACGCCAATTGTGGATAGGTTTCGAGGGTGAGCCAATGTAATCGGAAAGGAATGTCCTTCGGTATCGTAGTACTGGCCAGGGTTCGACACAATCTCAGCCCATGGAATGGATTTAATTTTTTGACCGGCAGGTCGACACACTTCCACTGCAAATGGCTATAATCAGCAGTGTTCAGTGTGTAGATCACATGAAGCCTTGAACATACTTCGAACCAAGTGTTCCTTGGAACAGCCACCATATCAAGGGATAGGAAGAGGGGGGAGTCCAGAATGTTAGAAGCCGTCGACTGCTTCCAGCGAGTCAATCCGGTGCCATCAACACCTCTCTCAAGTTCCTTCACGAAGTCCGGCATGAAGGACTCGATATGAGTATTCTGCTCTTTGGTGAACTTTCCCTTGGGCATGATGAGCGACACGAGGGCAATGAATCAGGGTATGCAGAGGGAAGCGGGTTAAATGGAGCAGAGCGCCACACAAAACGGTTTTCGGGACTCTTGTAAAGGATACAGATGGATCGGGGATAGATAATTGGACAATAAGAAGCATAAGAAGCACATGGATATCCCTGTTTCAAGTTCATCACCAGGGTTGCACCTGGCCATGGACAATAATTTTTTGGTTTCCCCGTTTGCTGCTTAGACCGTCTGAACAAAGTGATCAAATGTACAAACAACCATACACATTGAATTGACTCTTCGCGGCTAGTTGCATTAAAGAATGCGAGGTTTCTGAATAAACCTAGATATATTATGGCCACTTCGGCATGATCTTGGTTGTTGGATGAAACCTGAAACTGTACCGTCAGTTGCACAGCGTGACCGCGTGGGAGCCAGATTTGGAGGCAACAAACAACTGTAAACACATCGATAGAACGACGTGCATCCTATGGGACTCTTACCACCAAGCATTTTCAATGGTTAAATATCAATATCAGGATGCCTGGCGTCACTCCAGACACAATTGTAGCTACCCAAAGAGTCTCGTGTACCGGCAAATCAGTCTTCGAACCGTGGGACAATTTACGTGTTGGCCAATTTCGACCGATCTTATTTCTGGAATCAAAGCTGCCATGAAATACCATAGAAATTAATTGGCATGGAGACACAAATGGACTACTAATGGAAAACCCTTCCTAGGGCCGATTCATCGCAGCAGGCCAAACCAAAAGTGAACGAACTCCGGACAGAACTAATTGAGTTGCGACCATATGATTGCAATTTTTTCTTTTCCGTGTGCCCGGGTTACCTCCTGGCTGTTTCATATATCTCGTTTTATAGATACACGTGTACTAGCACTAGCGAAAGGGTCCGCTGTCAAACATTTATTCCAGGCGGAACAGAAGTAATTGAGTTGCGACCTTATGACTGCAATTTTTTCTTTTCCATGTACCCCGGTTTCACCCTGGCTGTTTCATGCATCTCGTTTCATAGATACACGTGCACAAGCACAAGCGACAGGGTCGGCTGGCAAACATTTATTCCAAGCAGTGGGATTATCTGATACATGACAAATCCATTTGAAGCGGCGGGATTTACCGATTTATATTTATTCCAAGTGGCGGGATTTCCGATCAATTCATGTGCATACTGATATGCAAATTGCTGAGATGCTGGTTTCCGATTCTTTCTCAGGAATATGCGACCCTGTTGAGATTATTGGTCGACCAAGCAATCCTTTACATTCCTCCGGTTTCAAATTCGTCCATCGCTCCAGTATAAAAAAAACAGTGTATCTCGGGCATTTGTTCCCTAGACCATTATGCCTGTCACACGTTCTACCACCGCCTCTCCTGCAAAGCGCACTCGCTCTCGCACCGTGGCACCCTTTTCCACTCCTCCCAAATTCTCCCAGTCCTCTTCTCCGTCCTCTCGCACTCAGACAATGGAGGCAAAACACCGTATTCTTTATCCCACAGCGGTGCAGCTTGGATTTCTTGGACCTAAGGCCGAGAAGCTGCGGAAGATCCAGGCCGCCATCACCACAGTCCTGTTGCCCCATAGTCCGCGTCCGCCTGCCAACCAGCTATTCAACACCGGCTATCTTGGCCACAGTTTGACTCCGGTTGCCAAAATGAACACTGGCAAGAAGAACGACAAGGACCACGGGGCATGGTTCCAGCCTGTAAGTTTAGTTTCTGTCCTCAACTCCACACTAACCGCTGAAAAAATCCAGTGCAAGGGCTTCCCATGTTCTGTTCCGCAATGCGACCACACCAATCGCCACATCTTGGTGGTGAAGGCCGGGGTTCTACCCGGGGTATTGGAAACTGAACCATTGCGTGGGCTACTGCGCCTGCGTGCAGAGCTTTTGGGCAGGGCAGTGCCAGCTGCTCTTCCGTTGGCGCCTTTCCCCAGTCCTGCCCCTCAGGCACCGCTCCCTCTGCTCCCAGCTCTGCCATTGCCAGCTGCGCTTCCCACTCTTCCGGCTATCCCTCAGGCTCCCCTCTCTCCCCTTGGGGCTTTGCCATTGCATCCGATACCTCGCTCGGCTAATATTCGTCCTCACTATTCGCCAGACGGCCACATCCTGGCCTTCGTCGCTTCTCCCACACGTGCTGATCATGGCAGCGGCAGTGACAACAGCAGCGAGAACAGCGGGGATGACGGGGATTCCGTCGGTGAGCTCGGTTATCCACAAGTGACTCTCGACGCGACTCTTCCAGTCGTGGTCGTTGCTTGGAAGGATGTACGTCCCCTTCTTCCTTCACTGCCGCTTCCTGTAGTTTTGACAACATTCCTTTTCAGATCTATTCTGATCCAATATATTTAACTGTATTCACTCACGCACACGACTTCCCTGAAGACCACTTTTCCCGCACTGAAGTCGTGCTCGAGGATTGCAGGTCTGGTTTGGAGGATGCAGGGTTCCCTGTGACCAATGTGGTGGACCGCTTCCTCGAGTCTATCGGAGACACTGTTGGGGATTGGGTCCTCCACTCTTGGTTGACCCCAATTCCGATTTACAGATCTTGAGGAGCGGTTCGCAAAGCATTTTCCAGATCAACTGGAAAGTGTCCGGAAAATGCAATGGCGTGTACCTGCGCTGCATGTCCAAGGGCATCAAGATTCATGCACATACCTTTTTGGAACGGCGTACATGGAGTGCGTTGGTCACTTTCATGGCGAGACAGCAGAGCACTATTGGCCCAAGGCTAACCAATTCGGGCCTCACGTTCGCCAAATGAACCTTGGCCACCATCATGACACCATTATCAATCACCATGGTGACTGGAATCACAAGAAGACAATGAACATCGGTGAGCCTGTTCCAGTTGCAGCGTTTTACAGTGAGATTGATGGGGCTTACAGCTTCCGACCTCGTGGAGGATCTGCAGGCGGCCAAAGCAAAATACCTCGAAAAGCGGAATCATTACATCGGACTCAGTATTTCCTTCAGGGACCGGGTCCCCGAATGGCAGAAAATGGATAGAAAACCTTCCAAGAAAGGAAAAGACGCTGTGAGCATGTACAAGCACAAGGAAATAAAAGGTCTTCCTTCATTATTCCACTTCCATCCAAACAGACCACTCAAAGAAATAATTTACAGTTCCATCGCAGGTGTCCATGTACAAGAAAATGCTTGCACAGGATGATAATTTCGCGTTTACTCTGGTCCCAAAGAGCAAGATTGCGCAATTTTTGGACCTTGGCTTCAAAATCCAATCTTCTCAGTAAGAGGCAACACCAGCCCATAAAATTAGTTATTGACGTTTTTGGATCAGACGCAAGCTGAACAATTTAATCCCGAACACCGCTGAACACGACCTCGTCGCCCAGAGGAAGGAAATTGCGGACTGGACACCGACGAAGAAAGTCATAGTGAATCATAGGGAGTCTTGAGCATATGGTGAATGAAGTAGCCAATAAGAATGGGGACGTTACGATTCGGTGATTCTTGGAGGCTAAGGGAGTCCGATGTCACGGTACGTGACAGTATCCCCCACTTAGCGCTGAACCCATGAGGTGCTGGGAAATCTGCGTCAGCAGAATGGAGTTCGGGCCCGATTCCGATCGGCCCGAACACTTCCGCAGCAACTATACAGTAGCACGTGATGTGAAAGCAAAAAAAAAATCACTTCTTGTCAACAACCATCACCCACCTACCCCAAACCACCCCCACTACCTGCAATGCCCCGCAACGCAAATGAGACACAAGACGAGTACCACGCCCACGTCGAAAACACGCGGGAGTCCAAGGCCGAGGAGTGGTCGGAGGGAGAGGCCGCTCTCCGCCACTGTCTACGCGCGGCAACAAGGTGGTGCAGAAAGGAGGAGGAGGAGGAGGCGGTCCGTCGGGCAGCCGCAGAGGCTGAGAGGGTGGAAGTTGAATGGGTGGAGGCAGCGAAAGCGGGCAGAGGCCAAGAGGGCCGAAGCAGCGGAGGCCGAGAAGGCGAAGGTGAAAGGGAAGAGCAGGGCAAGGTCCGACGATGAGGAGGAGGGCCCCGAGTCGGGTGCCGAGTAGGAGCCGTCGGCCAAAAAACAGAAAACGGGGGAAGAGTTCCCCACCAAGGTAAGTCGTCCGATCTCGGTAGCCGATGGCTACTGACTTCAGCGTAGTGTTCGCTAACTGCCACCAAGTTGGTGCGCAGTGCCTGCCACGCCAGCAAGGTGAAGTGCAGCTTCACCTCTGGTGTGGCAGAGGTAGCGTCAGAGTCCGTTGGGACCGCTTTGGAGGCCCTGGTGGATCTCCTGACGTCGGGGGCCGAGGGGGCCAAGAAGGATCGATGGGGCCGAGCGGCCCAAGATAAGAAGGACAGCGACAAGCGGGTGAAGCACCACCGGAGGGCTGACGAGACCCTCAACAGTATTTTGGGGGGTGTCCTGGATACCTCGGACGCCGCTGTAACGGCCTCCCGGGCCCTTCACAACCTCGGGGTCCTGGCAAGTGCGTGGTTGGAGGTGAATGACCCCGCCACCTGGAAGTTGGCCGCATCAAGGCGGGTTTTGCCGGAGCCCGAGCGGGATGCAAACAGCAACTTCGTCAAGGAGCCGTTGGTGCGAAAGGAGAAGAAGAAGAAGGGAGGGAACCGGAGTCTGGGTCGGGGCCGAGCGGGGGGTCGAAAGGGCCAGGTCCTGAGGAGGCGGGACCGAGCGGGTCCGCTTAAAAGTCCTTTGTAGAAATAGAAATCAATTTTTTTTTTCCGTTGAGTCTTGAAACGTGTGATAAGTAACATAAGGAAGTAAAGGGTTTTTTAAAAGGAAAACACTCAGAAGACCTTCATTGCATAAAAACCTGTGCGAGACATCGTAAACAAGTCGCATCGGTAGCCGTCGGTGTCCGATGTTACAACGGACCAGGACGGTTAGGATGTTTGGTGTGAAATTTTTTAACAAGATCTGCTGCGTGGGCAAGTTCATCGGCTCGTAGCCAAGATGTCTCCTCCGCTGTTCTGGCGTAGCCGTCCCAGCGAACAAGGTAGACTAGCGGAGGCCGACAGCGCCAATCGATTTTGCTGTCCAATATCTCTGCGATTTCATACTCGAGGTCCCCTTCTATCTCAATCGGGGCCGGCAGAGGCCGTTCTCGACCTGGTATAGTATTTGAATGTGAGGGCTCGAGTTGAGAGACATGAAAGACGGGGTGAATTTGACGCATGTCTCGAGGAAGTTTAATGGTGAAGGAAGCGGGTCCGGGCTGGGCGATAACTTCAAATGGACCATAGTAGAGTTCCGAGAATTTCCTAGTCGGTCGGGCCGTTCGGAAGCCAAAGGCATTGATGTATACCTCGTCTCCGATGGAGATCTTCGGGTCCGCAGTTTTCCGCTTGTCTGCGGGTCCCTGATAGCCCTTCTGTGCAGCGGCCATCTGAGTGCGAAGCTCTTGGTGTAGAGTGTCCAAGTCCGTGATGAAGTCTTGGGCCCGAGCGGAGGTGATATCCCGCTCGGGGTGCACGGTAACCGACGGGTGATAGCCATTGTTGGCGAAGAAAGGAGACACTCCGGTAGTTTCATTAGGAGTGTTGTTGTAGGAGAACCCACCGAGAGGGAGAAGTGCAGCCCAGTTGTTCTGCTGATAATTGCAGTACATCCGGATGTATTGTTCCAAGGTCTGGTTGACACGCTCGGTCTGTCCGTCGGTGGAAGGATGGTAGCCGGCAGTGAAGTGTAGACACATATTGAGCGCTTCTCCCAAGGAACGGAAGAAATGGTTAACAAACTCGGTGCCCCGGTCGGAGGTGACATGGCTCGGGACTCCGTGCTTGGAGAAAACGTGAAGGACGAATAAATGGGTCAACTTGGACGCCGAGATTTTGCTGTGACAGGGAATAAAGAGTCCCATCTTGGACAGGCGGTCGACAATGGCGAGGATGCTGGTATAGCCGTCGGACATAGGGAGCTGCTCAATGAAGTCCATAGAAATCGAGTCCCAAGGCCGCTTGGGGACCGGGAGTTGCCGAAGGAGTCCGTAGGGTCTATGGTGAGTGTATTTGCCGTGTTTGCAAGAAATGCAAGATCGGACGTAACTTTTAACAAAGTCTCGGAGTCTGGGCCACACATATTCCTGTCGGACCAAGGCAAGGGTCTTGTTTTGTCCCCAATGACCAGCAAGTAGATGATCGTGTTTGTCGAGCAGAACCCGAAGTCGGAGTTCCGCGGCATCCGGGACGTAGATATGTCCATCGTGATAGAGAAGTCCATCTCGGGTTACCCATCGGGGGTCTGAGGCGTCATTAAGATGTCGTGAAGCAGAAGGATCAGAAGGTAGGGCATCTCGGATGTCCGCGTGAAGTTGATCAATGTCCATAATGTGACCAGCTCGGAGCGCTGGGGTCCAAAGCGCGGATGCGTGAAGGGACGCACCAATCTGATGCTGAGTGAATACTGGTCGGAAATTATGCGAATTTGCACTGGCGTAGCCACTATCCCCCTCTTTAGGGTAGACGTCCCATCGTCTAGTGAGAGCGTCGGGCTTGCCTCCGAGGCGTCCCGGTTGGAACCGAAGGATGAAATTAAAAGGCGACAGATACTCGGACCACCGAGCTTGCCGGTGGGTCAAGAGTTTCGTAGTCGCAAAATACTCCAGATTCTTGTGGTCAGTGACCACGTCAATTGGTGGGACTGCTCCCTCCAGATATCGGCGCCAGACTCGGAAGGCCTCGAAAACAGCCAGAAGTTCCTTGTCATGAGTGTTGTAATTGAGCTCGGGGACAGAAAGGGTCCGAGAATGAAATGTGACTGGACGGATTTCTCCGTCCGGCGATGTTATGGAGAGAATCGCCGCAATGGTGTAGTCGGATGTGTTGGTTTCCAGAGTAAGTTGTGCGCCTGGAACCCAATGCGTAAGAATCGGAGCAGTGGTGAAAGCATGCTTAAGGGTATCAAAGGCTTCCTGGCATATAGGGGACCAAAACCAGGGTTCGGACTTCCGAGTAAGTCATGTCAGCAGCACGAAAATGTCCGAATAGTTCGCAATAAAGCGACGATAGAAATTGGCGAAGCCAAGGAATGACTGCACATCCTTGACTTTTCGGGGCTCCGGCCATTCCCGAATGACCTCGATTTTGGAGTCGTCCATTGTAAGTCCTTCCGGTGATAGGATGTATCCGAGGCTGTTCAAAGCAGGCTTTGAACAAAATGCAGCACATGCAGCAGCAGTTCGACTCAGGGATTCATTTGCAGGAGGAATTTCATCGGTGTTTAAGTCTGAAATCAGATTTGTTGTGCCTTCATCCGAGTTTTTCAACTTGGCCTTCCCCTTCAGGGCTGAAGTTGGATCTTCATCCTCCATACTTGATGCAAGATAGGAAGAGACTTCAGTAGTCTGAAGGGGTTGGACAAAACCCTGCTGGGACTCAGCACCTGATGCCAGTTCATCATCGGTGTCTAAGCTGTAATACAAATTGTTGTAATTCTCCTGGGCATCTTGATCCTCATTGGTCGTGTTGGCAAGGTTAGCTCTGGAAACACGGTTCCCTTTGAATGAATGCAAGCATTCATTGTCCCAGTGCTTCGCGCTTCCACAGTGTCTACACGGTCGAGCACCTTTAGATTCCAGGGTAGCTTTCATTCAAACATTTTGGTCATATTTCAGGAATTTAGGAGGCTCCATAGTACGTGACCATCCCACTAGATTAACCCGGGTGTTCTTCACACTGTGTTGCGAGTAGTTTCTGTTGCGTTCGTGGTATGTGGAGTCATTCCGAGAGTCCCGGGAGTCTATTTTCATCAAAACTTCCTCATGGTATCGAATGGCAGACTGGAATTCAACACCATCCTGATACATCTGGGTGGTAAGAATAGTGTTCCACAGTGATGGTGCACCATCCATAACTTCCATAATTATTTCGGATTCATCCAGTGTATATACCATGTTCAACAGCTCGGTCTTTCTAATGAAGTACTAACTTGGAGTTTCACGAGCAGGCCCGTAATCCCTGTAGGTTGCCTTATTCACTCTTCTGTGCTGTCAATCGAGCCATCTGCGATTCAGGAAGCATGTTGTAAACACCTTTCGCAAAGTATCCCAGTCCTGTTCTATCTCTGAGTGATAGCTAATTGGCAAAGACCAGTACGAGACTTCTGCATCACCCTCCAAGCACTTCGGAACAACACGACCCAGTTGACGAAACATAGTTGCAGACTCTCTGGCAATGTCGTTAATTTTCAGCCAATCCCCAGATCTGTCTCTGAGGTTATAACCCTTTCTGGGATTAGCTGGGGGTGGTCGTCGTTGGATCAAAGGATTTTCACTGATAGCCAAGCCACTTGCTGCACTCTTGATAAACGTTACTACTGAGTTCTGCATCACAGAGGATGCCATCGAGGCCAAGAAACTCTCAAACAACGTATCACCATCGCTCCAGTTCTAGTTCGACTCAACTACCCAGCAGCTAAGTTAATCACTCGTCCTCCTCGCGATTCAGATAACGGCCTTATTGTAGTGGGCGTCGATTCGTCTTGGAAGGGCACCAGTTGGGCTGTTGCTAAGTCTCCTTGAATTCACACCCAAACAACTAGGCCCCACTCTCCCCTACTTCACTGCGCTCAGATACGTCCGCCTGCACAATATTAGACCACTTCCAGACTTCTCAATCCGAAAATCATTTGTGGCAGTCTCCGAACAATTTTTGCTCGGAGATGAGTTGATTTTCCTCGAGTTCCTTCAAACTGAAGCTCACTCTCAAAGTATCCCCCTCGCGGAAATGGCGAACGTTAACGCCGGACACAAGCATGGATCACGCGATGAAGATTCCATTGAACTCTGGACAGAGCTGACCGTATATCGTCCACGAGAAGCGCAAACGAGATGTGTTCGTTCTTCGTGAACTCAGTGGCGCTATTCTCAAAGGACACGTTAACATACGTCGTCTCCGTCTCTTGTACTTCCGCCCGAGCAACCAGACGCTGAAAACTTCTCTCAAGCCTAGGGCTCGGCATACCGAAATCGCAAATGCCGACTATCGACTGTACTACGCGCTCATGAACATGGTGCACTATTCTCTCGAAGATTGCGACGCTAAGTTGACTTCTATCTTATAAATTGCTTCCGCTTCGCCTTCTCTTCCACAATTCTTCTGTTCTTGAGAAGTGCCATGCTATTCCACATATACTCCTCATGCCTTTGAGAGAACCAATCAGCATACTCCTCGATCGTTGCCCACGACTTTTTGTTTTCTCTGGCTGGAAATACCCAAGGGCCCGCTTGTGTAGGTCCGAGTCAAAAAACACTGCAAGAGCGACACCGACCGCCAAGTTATCCTGCGGGCAGAATCTTTCGCTCCCGGCGAGATAGTCCGGGTGCAGGGCATTCTGGCCGAAAGAAAAGATATGGCAGGTGTAGCAGGGACGATTTGACCCCTCGTATTTGACCACCCGTCGGAAGGCACTCAATGATTGTTGCCGCCCCTCCTTGTCAATGCGAGGGCATGTCCAATACTTGTGTTGGGACTCCGCATTGGGCCGCCCATATGCGAAGCAATAGCTGCAGCTGTCTCCGGCGAGGTCAAACAAGTCAAAGAAAACCTGCAGCATTCCATGTCTGACTTCAATGGTCGCACCCACACGCTTTCGAGATTCTTCAACAACAGATCCGAAAGCATTGTGCAACTTGCGCTTGATCCCGCGAGGCGGAGTCCAAGCGAGAGGGGCTTCCGGCAGGAGCTTCCGAGGTGAGATCAATTGACCTGGCTCGGGGTTGCCTGGAAAAAAGATAGACAGAAAAAGTTTCCTTAGTGTGCTGTTCATGTTGGGGAATCAAAAGAATGGTCCTGACCTTTCTCCATGCACGAGGTGCAGTAATCTCCGTACACACGCACCTTCGGACAGGTCACACCTCTGCCGTCGATGAATTGTGTCGTGGCATAGACCAGACACGCTTGCGGATACGGTTTGGCTGGACGTTTGAAGACCAGATCGAACATGGCCTCGGCTCCCCGTATGTCCTCCCAGGTTTCATCCACCTTGCCGTAAAACTTGGACGACCGCACCGGGATCAAAAAGTTTCGCCCCCTTGTGCCAGGGCCCCGTGCGGCTCAGGCACGTTGTTGCTCAAACGTGACCAGATCAAAAGGCAGTCCAAGATGGATGGTGAAGAGGACATTGGGATAGTCGGTTCCAGCTCCCAAAGCGGTCGTCACCACAATGCCTGGGCTGAGTCCCGCAACACAATTGGAGTACATCTTTTCGCGCTCCTCTTCCTTGATCCCTGCGTGATAGAAGGGCAGACCGAGCGCCTTGGCAGCGCGTTGACCATCTTCGGTCCTTGTGACAAACACAAGAAACCGGTGCCTAGGAGCCCAGCCAGACCTCTGGGTGATGTTGGAGATGCACTGCTTGGCAACTGTGATTTGCTGCGCAAAGTCGGAGCATGGCTTTTCAATGATGACCCGCAGCTCTGCCCTTTCACTGAGGGTCGAGAGGCGTGTCGGGTTCACAAGCATGAACTGCTTCTGGAGAAACAGTTCGGCGCCTGGTGGAATTGTGGCACTCATCACAAGACTTGCATGGGAGACACAATCTCATCCTTGTCTCCTTGGACATGGCAAAGCACGGTCGCTGGACACAAGTGATCATGCAGCTCCACAGCGGGAAAAAACCGGTCCTGCGGTATGTGATGGATGAGGTGGCCTACTACTTTTCGGACTATGACTTCCGGATGTCTCTGGTCGACCCTTTTGCACTCCGTGTGTTTCACTTCCAGATGGTTCTGGGCCCTTTGCCCCTAGGTATCGCTCGTACGGGAGCCCTAGCTTCACGAGACGACGCTCCCAATCCGCCATCAACGAGACCAACGGCAAGATGATCACAGTATATCTGTTCTCAACCATCTATGCATACTCTAGCCTAAGTGGATGAAGCCGTTATGCGTACTCTAGACTAAGTAGATGTGTTATGTGTACACTAGCCTAAGCTGTTATGCGTACACTAGACTAAGTAGATGTGTTATGTGTACACTAGCCTAAGCTGTTATGCGTACACTAGACTAAGTAGATGTGTTATGCATACACTAGCCTAAGCTGTTATGCGTACTCTAGACTAAGTAGATGCGTTATGTGTGCACTAGCCTAAGCTGTTATGCGTACTCTAGACTAAGTAGATGTGTTATGCATACACTAGCCTAAGCTGTTATGCGTACTCTAGACTAAGTAGATGCGTTATGCGTACACTAGCCTAAGCTGTTATGCGTACTCGAGACTAAGTAGATGTGTTATGTGTACACTAGCCTAAGCCGTTATGCATACTCTAGCCTAAGTGGATGTGTTATGCGTACACTAGACTAAATAGATGTGTTATGCGTACACTAGCCTAAGCCATTATGCGTACTCTAGACTAAGTAGATGCGTTATGCGTACTCTAGACTAAGCCGTTATGCATGCTCTAGCCCAAGTGGATGTGTTATGCGTATTCTAGACTAAGCCATTATGCGTACTCTAGAATAAGTAGATGTGTTATGTGTACACTAGACTAAGTAGATGTGTTATGCATACTCTAGCCTAAGTGGATGTACTATGCATACGTTAGACTAAGTGGATGCGTTATGCATACATTAGATCTTAATCTAGACAAGCAATGAAAGTGGGTATAAGGGAATGGTGTGACGGCACTTTTGCCGAAAGGCAGTGATTTTAGTTCATTTATAACCAAGCGTTATGAGGCCGGCGCGGTCAATATTTTTTGGTATATGCATTCGTTGAGATCCCCAGGATCCCTACACAAAACTGCAGCCGACTAGCACGCGCCGGGAACATGAGCTCGACCGATCTCTACGAGGTCTCGGAATTCCGTCCCACTCGGGGTTCATTTATTTCTGTGGTTCATAACCAAGCGTTATGAGGCTGGCGTGGTCAACTTTCTTCGTTATATGTGTTCTTTGAGATCCCTCGTAACCCTCCACAAAACTGCAGCCGACTAGCGCGCTCCGGGAACAGGAGCGCAACCGATCCTTGTGAGGTCTCGGCAGGAATTGCCTGTTTGATTTGGGCCCATGTCCTGATAGTGTGTTGGACCATTGTTTTCTTCGGCCCTTTCCACACTAATTTGCCCACAGTCTGGGTTGGAGTTTTATTTTATTTTATTAAGCAATATATTGGGCGCTGGTACTCACTCCTGTCGATGGTTCATGAACAACGATCTAGGGAATTTGCTGTTCAATTCTGTTCTGAGCCGTACTTACATCATTTATTCCCCGTTTCTATTCGCAGCAGATTCAGGCCGAGCCCCAACATGATGATTGATTCACTGACTTTCGATCCAGTAGAAGTCACTCACTCTCCCTCCTATTCACCAAAATGCACACTGATTTTATTGCTGATATACCAGTTTGACTTCACTTTCGGCGCCCTCAGGATTTAAGCTTTGATGGTGCGGGGAATGTGGCAGCGATCGAGGGGTTCCGTCCTCTCAGGGTGTTGCAGGTGTCAGCGTAGATACACGAAGGACTCATTGCTAGGTAGTTGTGTAGTTTTAAATCTGTCACAGATCTCACAGGGCACAACGGCCATGGCCGTGGATTCATGGCATTTGAAGGGCATGGGACCGACATTTGCCATGGCGTTTTCCATGGCATTGCACAGGCATTGCACAATCGATCAAAAATTGGGCAGGTGTGAGAACCAAACCCACGTTGTCAGATTCCGCTACATCGTTTCACTCCACCACCATCCTCTCTTCAGGACCAGTATAAAGCCCTTCTCTCATATCTCAATTCTACAGCAAAAGGAACCATATATAGTCTCACTACTGCCCTCAGTCCTGTCACTACTCCTCTTGGCGCTGCATCGATGTCTTTGCAGCGGAAATCATTGGGTTCTCGAGCCATGAAAACAAGCCATACATTTAGTGACAAGCATATTTTGTGCTCTGTACTCAATGGATTGCTGTTATGGCTCAACCACAATAATTCTCCAAGTGTGTGCGACCGTGTTGTTGCCTCGAGGTCAAGAGATCAAGAGATCAATGATCGGCCGGCCTTCAAATAATTATTTCTGTCATCGAGCTTCGTCTTTCATCTAATCCCCTCCTACTTTCCACCTCCATGGCACCAAATTCGCCTCAGCCCAAGCCTTCTTCGAGAAAAGGGGAGACCAAAGTCAACTTTGGTGCAAGCGGCACTTCGCGCAAGTGCAAACCTAGCCCCACGAATCCCGACGCTGGCCCCTCCTCAACAAAGAGGGCTCGTCCGAACGGTGCTTTGGGCTCCACCTCCATGGATACGGGAGGTGCAGGGCCCACCAACATGTCGGGTAGCACTGCGGGCACTGCCAGTACTGCCGACGCCGCTGATGCTAACAACACAGCTCCCAAGACAACCCCAGCGAAGAAGTGGGTGCATAACCGGTGGGGTATTAGGCCGAAAGAGGTTCCTGAAATCGCAAAGATGACCCAGGTGTCTGACCTTTGTACTCTTTCACATCCGCACAACTAAAGAGATTTTCAGAGGGCCTTTCAGCATTTCATTTGTGCACTATGTGGTCTGCTCACTCAGACAGATGTGCTTCCATCCGCCACCGAAGCCCAGAAACACTACGACAGGCGCTTTGACGACGTTGACGACGTTTGTGACACAGGGGGCAAAAGAGTGGGCACTTGTCATAATGGCATCTGTCAGGCACTTGCTGCGGCATCCGTCAGGCATGTGCTGGGCACTTGCTGCGGCCCTTTGTTACGTTCGGATCAATTCTGGTGATCAGCGTTAAATGGCACTATAATTAGCTTTGCAGTCCAGAAAATGCAAAATACATTCGCATTAACTCAATTCTTGTCCAATCATCCTCGGAAGTGGCTCAAATTAAACCGACAAGTGTCTAGTTTCAGAATATAAGAAAGGTTTGAAGTAAAACAGTTGAGTACTGACTGAGATCTTGCCCTGAGTGCCAAATCCCCTGATGTTGGTGCCAAATTCGAGATACTAGCCAGCCAATGTGTATAGTTCAAACATGTTCGAACTCTGAACCATGATTGAATGTTACAGTTCAATTTCCCCAATTCAAACAATGGAGGGTAAAAAAAATTGTATGAATGTGTTTGAACTGCCGAACGGAACGTGATGAACCCGAATGTTAGGTTTAGGTTCAGTGTTCAGGAAAATGCCCGAACCGAACGCGAGTTCAGGTTCGGCATTTGCGAAAAAAGGTGCTGGACCTGAACCGAACTGAACTTTGACATCACTCAGTGGGATGTGCAATGCGAGGCAATTCGGATTGACGTGGTGAGGATAAATTAGTCAAGAACACTTAGATGGACCGTAAAAGTGTGACTACTAAGTCCCATAAAAATCAGCTGGCTATAAATTACAGTACATCAAATTTTGCACCAGCATCAGGGGATTTTTTGGCACTTGGGGCAAGATCTCGGTCAGTACTCAACTGATTTACTTCAGACCTGTTTTATATTCTGAAACTAGACACTTGTCGGTTTAATTTGAGCCACTTCCGAGGATGATTGGACAAGAATTGAGCTAATGCGAATGTATTTTGCATTTTCTGTACTGCAAAGCTAATTATAGTGCCATTTGACGCTGATCACCGGAATTGATCCGAACATAACAAAGGGCTGCAGCAAGTGCCCAGCACATGCCTGACGGATGCCGCAGCAAGTGCCTGACGGATGCCATTATGACAAGTGCCCACTCTTTTGCCCCCTGTGTGAGCACATGTGAACACTTGTCGACGAATCCAGAACCGCTGTGAACGCGGCAAAGGACCTTGCCACCAAGCTTAAACGGGACGCAGTAAGAATTTCTGGGCCCATTACAAACAACATTGCGCGCATTCCCGAAACCCTTCTTGCTACAGTCTTCACCATGATTCTGAAAGCAGGTCTGCAAGGCTTCTGTCCTGACCTGGATTGCCCAGTTCAGTCCAAATACAACGAGCTTCATCGTCACTTGGCGGTGTCTGGGTTCCAATTTTTCTCAGATTCATTTGCACTCTCTGCTTTGGAGGTTAACGCCAAGGTCACTTCGAACACAGAGCTCCTCTGTGATATGTATGACAATTACACCTATGGAACATTGGCTCAGAGGACCAGGATGGAGAGGCGCTGCCCTGGCAGTCTCAGCCACTCCATCAAGCATGGTGTCCAATTAAAGGCCCGTGCCCGGGTGTGTCTTTCCTTATTCCCTCCATTCGTTGTTCTTATGATTTGTTTTCAGTTCAGTCAAGTTCGTTTCAAAACCGCTGTCTCACTCGGGCTCCGAAAGCCGGTGCAGCGTATAGTGTGTATCGAGGAGGCCCACTCTGACAACGAGCACACTCCCACTTCGGGTGAAAGCCGTGTCCGCGAAAAGCCAGGCCGCAATCCAATTGTTGCCCAATTTTTCCACAAGGAGCTTGATCCTGCAGCCGAGGAGTACCGGAAGCGCAACGCAAAGTGGGGTAAGAAGTAAGTCCAGGTCAAAGCGGAGTGTAATCACATTGACAAGCATTATCGCAGGGAGCCTAAGCCTCGCACCCGCTCCGATCCTCTTCTCCCTGCTTCTGCAATGGGGGTGATTTTGCCCCCCGACGTTCCAATTGATTTCTTTACCCCCGAGTTTTACAATGCGCTCACGGCGAAGGAGCGCACCCGGTACATAAACACCGGTGTCGCTTTTCCCCTTGCGGATTTCGCGTTTGACGAGGTGCACGATGGCTGGAAGACCATGGGCAAGAAAGAGTTTATGGAGATGTACAGGAACAATGTGTTGGCCCAGTACAACATCCCGGATGCAGAGGAAATTGACGCGATGCCTGACTCGGATGCAGATGACGAGGAAGAGGTGGAGATCAATCTCGAGGACACAGATGATGAGGAGGACAGAGAGATGGAGGTTGACGAGGACGTGTAGAGGTTGTGTTGGTATATAGATTTCTTTTCTTTTCCTTAGATGTCTTTGGTTCAATAGAGTTCATTCTTCATCGTGTTATTTGACCTGACCTGATCTGCTTTGAGTGTTGACCAACCTTGCTCGGGTTATGAAAGGTCAACCAACCCTGAAAAAAATTGAGGCCCTCTAGCAGCATAATGTGAAAGCATTATATGGAAGCTTACCATTGAGAATTGCAGATGGAATACCGTGTTGAAAGTGCGCATCAGAAGTGCAAACACTGACAAGCTAAATAGATGTTCGAGTTATGAGGCTGCAACATGAAAGGTCAACCCACCCTGAAAAAAATTGAGAGAATCTAGCAGCATAAGAAGAATGTCAAAGTATTATATGGAAGCTTGCCATTGAGATTTGCAGATGGAATAACACGTTGAAAAGTGCGCATCAGACGCGCAAACACCGACAAGCTAAATAGATGTTCGAGTTTTTTTAAGTATCAAAACATCCCTATGACTCAGATTTCATTTAATTACAAGCCCAACAAAATGTGGGCCTCGACACTGTCAGAAACAGTGTGGCAACATGAGAACAGGACGACTGAACATGTTGTTTGGGTCTAACCTCATGGAGGATCTCATGGCTCCAACCCAAATGGAAATCCGGGAAGGGTTATGAATCCATGCTGGCAGTGACTTTGGTGGTAATGTTCGACATTGAAAGTAGATTTTTGGTAACTTCAAATTCGGATATTGCCATGGTACAAATTTGAGGTAATGGGTTCCTCAGAGTGTTCGGGAACTACACTGATATTTTGAGCTTTTTCTGCGGGACCCCCCATCTCTGAGGACTAAAAGAGAGGGTTTTTCCACGGTACCGGACACAGGAGGAGAAGCGGGCACTGCATTACACAGCCACAGTGGCTGTATAGGCCGTTGTTCCTTTTACCATCATTTTCTGATGGTAAAGAGCACAACGGTACATTTTATAACAATTGTAGCGTGCTGTGTGGCAAAGCCCACTAACTTGACTAGGGAATTTCACTTTGCTTTATTTACTTCGTCCCTATCCGAATGCCGATAGAGATAAATTATAATTCCCGCGGAGGTGAATAGATCGATCAAATCTGATGAAGGTCCGACGACCGGATCTGGCGGAGTTCAAACTATTCCCACTGAGAAAAGCATAACACAGACGATGCATACGACAAAGAGGTCTAGCAAAGTATCTGCAAAGAATAAAAAGTATTGCGTGAGTCATTGGCCAAGTCGGAATTCAGATAAGTGGGACCCCCCACCTTTGGCCCTGCAAAAGCAGCGATTTGAAAGTCCGACACCTGGAGACCAAGGTCGATCCAAACGGCCAACGAGTCGCTAGGGATCCCCACCGTATCCGTATAATACGGTATACGGTTACGGTTATACGGCAATCCCATACCATACCATACAACCTTCCAGTTCCTCCATATGGTTACAGGTGGCGGCCGTATGTATGCCATATGGAGCCGTATGAGTACGGCCGTATATGGCACATCTATGGTTACTATTTCCGTGCACTGAAGACTGTTCTAGATGGTGGGTGGATGAACAAGGGCTGAAAACGGTTGAAGAACTAATTATGCTGAATGGAAATTCATACCATTAATGTCTGGACTGGGTATCGAAAGTGTGGCATTGTGAGTTGGCATGATGATGATTGAAAGGGAGGATGCGTCACACATGAACAAAGATGACCAAATGCAATCTGCGCAATCTGCACATGCTGACTAATTTTATCGCCCCTTTGGGCAGACTTGGTTCCTTTGGGTTTCGGCTCGGTAACGGTGTTTGTGGGCGCTTTATAATAATTAATAAATAACTAAAAAAAGGAAAGAGAAAGAGGGAAGGAAATTGAAAACCACCTTTGGCTTCCATCTTGGCCACGGAGTTTATTCTAGAACAAATCCTAAGATGTTCTATAGAGACAGAATTTGAAAAAGACAAAAGCCTAGCCATCAGTAGCTATATCAAGATTTGAACCCAAAATCCTCCTGGCACCACAAAACTGTGCGCTATGGTGCAATTTCTGTCAGGAACCCTTCAGGTGAATTGCTATCATGAATCTACATAGTCAAAGTCAGACCTGGGGATCTTGATTCATTGTTATATTTCAAACTGTGATTTGCTTCGATAATTGCTCCTAATTGTCCCATCATTAGGCAATTATATCTGCTGACCCATTTAAAGGCAACTCGACCCATTGGTGGGCTGGTGGAATGGTTATGTGCATTGTTATTTCTTCTATTAAGTAATTAAGTAATGTGTGTTGCCTCCGGTTCAATCTCCGGTGCAACTTTTTTTCCCCCATTACTTTGGTTTTTCCTCCAAGCCCCGCCACGGCGAGTGTGCTGAAAATAAAGGTAACTAATCCAAAGTTGCACATCATATTTCATCCTCACAGAACTGAGGAAGAAAGGACAGACAAACAGCACTTACTGCTTACTTATAGTGAACTTTCGATGGAAAATCAATTAGGTTCTAGAGAGACAGTGAGCAAGAGAATGAAATTCAGAAGGATTTTACAGGGCTTTTACAGGAAAAGGTGGGGAAATGATGCCGAGGCTCAAGAGAGTTTTTAAAAAAGAAATTAGATAGGCTCTTCGAAAAAGGGGTATCTATCGACGGCCTCGATTCAGCGCCCAACAAACTCTTAAAACAGGCTTGTCTGTCTGATAAATTGTTGCAGGCCGCTTCCATGTAGTCAAATGTGTGATAACATGGTGTGGTTCAATGACTATCCCATCAGCCTCTGGCTCAGAATCCACGACTGCAGTCTTTAATTCTGGGTGGTCTGCGTAGAACTGGATGGAGGTCTATGTCTGCGAACAACAACAAATGTTCTGAGAACATTGTCAAGTGGGATTTGGAGAATGGCCATGATAACCCCTGTAGAGGTCTGTTTTGGGTTGGTTCCTGGCTCGTAAAATTGAATCAAGCTATTTGATGTATGTGAAGAGAAGCAGCTGTATGTGCGCTTGTCCACATGGAATTTTAGGCATCGTTTGCCTCGGGATGGTAGTATCATAGACCGATGATCAGGAGAAGGAAGAGTTATGGCCCCGGCCGCGCTATGAGTGCCATAAAAATTGAGCTTGTGCTCCCCGACCACAGCCAGATACTCAAGGACCAGGTTGTATAGTGGCATTAAAATATCACGACTTTTTTTTGGCCAGGAATTTAGATAACTGTGCCTCATCCAGTTCAGTGGGTGTTTGTAGAGTCTTGGGATCTATAGAGCTTGTCACTGGTTGAACATTTCAAAATTTTCACTTTCTTTTTCAGTGAAAAATGTCGTTTATTTTTCACACATTTTTCACTGAAAAAGCAGATGAAAATTTCAAAACATTTTCATCACTTTCTTATTTTATTTCGAATTTTTCACCTTGAACTGAGAAAGTGCTGAAAAAGTTTTAAAATTTTCACCTTCTTTTTCAGTGAAAAATGTCTGAAAAATAAACAACATTTTTCACTGAAAAAGAAGGTGAAAAAATTGAAATGCTCAACCAGTGTGTCATGCTTCTTCACAAGTAATCTCCCAAGGCGAGCAAAGTGTCTGAGCCTGGTATAGTCCATATCCCCTAAATTTATTGAGTGAAAGATTCAGTAGGAATACTTGGGTAAAACTTACAAAGGTGGGTGTTGGTGTTGATTTTCTGCAAAGTATGGTTGACATGTTCGCCCATAAACTTGTTCTGGCTTGCCAGAGGTCCCCAGTTTTTGAGAATCTCTGAAATGTGCATTGAATTGTGGTGTTGGGAGAACATCAACATCTGGGAATAGGGTCTGAATGGAGGAGTAGTAGTTGGAGTAGTAGTCCATGAACGAATCTGCGGTGGAGTTCGAGGTTTTGAAAGATGCTAAAATATTTGTAGATCCAACCAGACAACAGAAACTCTCAAGCATAGCTTCATGTCGTGCTGGATCATCATCGAGTTCCATCTCCGGTAAAACAAGTGGCAAGATGGCTGAAAATAAGGTCAGATATTGTTCTGCCTTTAATTTCCTGTGTTTTGCTTTGCCCAGATTTCCTGGTAAACGAGACACGTGTGTTGGAAAGGAGATCTCTCTTATACAGTGCCGAATATGCTCTAGACGTTCCTTGGTGAACTTCCACGATCCTTGTACCACAATATCTGCAAATTCATCTTCACTGTCGACCTCGTTGTCATTGTCTGTGTCATCCGGAGCATTCAACTCTGGAACCAGTGTAGCATCCGACATTGAACCATCCATTGGGTCGTCAATATCTGGTGCTGGGGTGCCTGTGGGAGTCCTTTGATCATCATCCTCTTCTTCTTCCTCCGACTGCGTAGCCTCGAGATATTCCTTCCTCCACTTCACAAATTCGTCAGGGTTGAAATTTGCCTTGTCATCGCATACATCTTGTGCATCTACCTCTCCACCAGCTTCAGATATATCATCATCAGTCCAAAGATCATCATTATCTGCATCGAGCTCTGCAAGATTTTTGGTTCGTTGAATGTCACACCCGATTCCCCAAAGTACACGCAGTTGGTGTTCAAGCACACCCAGAAGCCAATTGTGCATGAAACCCAACATAGTGTCGTTCACGGGATCAAGGTACGGGAGGAGGTGCAGAGAGCAAAATCGGACCCCAGTTTTTCTCTGCATGTTGACCCTATCTTTTTTGGTGGGCTGTCTGAGCCAAGATTTTGCCTGTTTAAGCACAGTGGCACCTATTCGCATTGGCCACAACCAGTAGTCCAGTCTACCCTTCTTGTCGTTTGTGAGAAGACAGAAGGAGCAAAACATTGTTGCTGAGTATGAGAGAAATCCGCCTGCTTCTCTTGATGCGGGAAGGTCTGCTACAAGGGGGATAATCCGTGCTGTAACTTTCACAACCTTCAGGATGAGAATAAGTGTTTATGATTTTCCCTGGGAAATCATATGAGCGAATGGTCCTCATGAGCGGATCAAGTAGAGGTGATAGTGTTGTAGCAGTGGGCTTGCTTGGTGATGGGGTTAGTCCCACAATAAAAACATTCTCTGGCAGATAGCGGACTTCAGGGGGCAGATTCAGGCAATAAAGGAGAACAGTGCCAGTGGACACAGTTTTTCCTATGCATACAGAAATATGAGTATGTAACAAAAATGACTGTAATCACGCACCAGCTAGTTTATTTGACCGTGGATTGAACCAATCGATGTATAGCCCAAAGACCAAGTTGTATTTGTCTCCCAACTTTTTTAGCTCCTTCCACCGTGGACTATCCTGAAGATCTGACATCTCTGCCCCATCTGCAGCAGCAGGTCTCTGATATGATTGCGCTAGATAATTCTCTGTAGATTTTCGAGAGAGAAACCATTCAAGCCAAGATTCAAATTTCTGTGTATTGAATGTTGTTATTGGAACTCGTTTAGATTCCTTTCCAAAGTGCTGTGTCCGCCAGAGTTCAGCCTTGCAGCAGATGCACGATTTCTTTGAAACCTTTGCTGTGCATCTCTCCGGCATGGTTGCCAGCAATGGGTATAGAGTGTAGCACTTAGGACAACAGGGTGTGCAAACAATGTCAGGCTCCCTGGTGTAGTTGCGGTAAATAGTTCGAAGGTCCTTGGGAATCCGAAGTTTTGGAAGCTGAAAATGGATTCCCTGTGCAGCCAAGGCTACCTGCAGAAGCTCCAGAGGAGTGTTGAGGATGAATTGAAGAGCCTTCAGAATAGTGTTCCCAGTTTCGTGGCTGCCACCAGCCTTTAGATTCAGCCAGACAATTAAGGCTGAAACAGAGCTGGTCAACGAGAAGGTCATTGATTACAATGCCGACAAACAAAGGGCCATTTAGCCGAAAAATATATATTTACGAGTATATTGCGCACCCTGTGAGCCACTTGATTTCTCCTTGATGTCCTGGTCCTCATCAAAAAGCTCTTGAACACCAATAGGGCGGGCTTTGGATTTGCGGGGCTTGGCATATGCCGGTAAACCATTGGCAGCTGTCCTAAGTTCGTGGACTCGGTGAAGCTGCTGAGTGACTTTAGTGCCTGGTATTTGCTGGCCATCAACAGTAACCTGGTGCTCAATGCACTCCGGGCAGGTCCAAATCACTTTCTTGCCCATAGAGCAAGTAAGACGGGGGTCAGATTTCAATCACTGTTGTGCTTTGGCCTTTATCTTGCATTTATGACACTAATCTGTTCATCTATCAATCTATCCAACTTGAATCGAAGAAGTTGGTTAAATCAACCGGTGAGTGATGTGAGCGGCTGTACTCATTCATCGTGACATCGGCTGAAGCCGGCAAAACAAACACCGTGTCTGACATCATGGGTTTCGGCGCAATTTTCGACTGGCTGCGGATGTTATACCGCCGAATGGAGTATTATGTCCGGCATGGAGATTCACAGTCTGCGGATTTCAAGGCATTTATTGGCCTACTCACAGGCGACCCTGCATCTCCTGTACTCTGGAACCTGTTCATGGCTGATTTGATCATGCTTCCCGGACCCGGACGACGCCATCCTATCGGAGGTCAGAATTGCCATAATGGCCTAAGCAGATGACATACTGCTCATCTCGCTCTCGGCAACTGGCTTTCAGCGCAAGTTGAATGCACTCTACGTATGGTGTTCCAAAATTTTTATCGTTGTCAACTTAATCAAGACAGTGATTCTTTATTTGGACCCATACCACGGCCGCTCCCTGAAATCCGGCTCGGCAGCAACATTCTCTCCATAACAGACCACGAGAAATATGTTGGTGTTCACATTCAGTCAGATGCCCGCAACATGTTTGAATCTCACTACAAAGAAAAAGCAAGCACAGCTCGGTACTGCACGCTTCGAATCATGGGCCTCGAAGACTCAACTGGCAGACTGACGCCGAATGAATACAAACAACTTTACATGGCCCACGTTGACTGCCACCTCATCCACGGATGTGAGGTTTCACCAGACAATGAGGATGTTCATGTTAAAGAACTCTGTGATATTCAAGTCAGTTTTCTCCACCAGATTTTGAAAGTCCACTCCCATTCTATGCTCGCACTGCTATTCACCGAAACCGGGATCATGCCTCTACAAGTCCGACGCTATCTGGTCCTGCTTGGGTATCTTCAATATCTCCTTGGTCTAACCTTACCTCACCTTGCTCTGGCATGCCTCAATAGTTCAGTTGAACTGGCGGCCTGCGGCAAGAAATCTTGGTTTGGAGATTTGTGTACCGCAGCATCCAAGCTCCCTTTCGAATGCCCACATCCAGAGATTCAAAACACCACTCCTGAAAGCGTGAAGGCATACGCAAAATCTGTGGAAATCCTGGCACTAGATTGGTTACAGCATCAAGTGGACTCCTCCGACAAACTTTACTTGTTGCATGGACACCGTGAACCGCAAAAAGATAAGCCTCCTGTGGCAATAATGCTTTACCTGCGGCATTACCTATCGATGGTGAAGACCCAGAAGCATAGAGAAGCTCTTACTTCTATCATGGTCACCACTCATCTTCTCGCCGTCGAAAAGCTTCGTCGCGTAGATCATGCTCACCACCCCATGCCTCGTGATGCACGCCTCTGTCGTTTCTGTTTGAATGCCGTAGAAACTCCAAAACATGCTTTATTAGAGTGCAGGGCTTTGCCCGACATCCTCAATCTGCGCAGTATATTTCTGGAGAAGCTTCTAAGTACCGTTCCTACACTACAACAGAAAATGGTAGACCTTGATAGCACTTCTTTTTTGAAGGCTATAATCTATCAGCGCAGCACAATTGTACTAGTGGCTGAATTTGTGCATGATGTTCTTGAGGTTTTCTATTCTGTTCCGGTTTATTGTCCAAGCAACGGGAACAATTTTGTCTTGTGAAGAGGAATTATTCCGGTGAAGTGGTGCTGATACTGATTGCTTGCAGACGTCGACTGGGTTCTACAGCTGGGCATGGGTGGCTGGCAAGCTACTCATGGTATCGGCGAGCTCGGCTTGGAAGGTGTTTGGAGGCCCAGGGCAAAGGTGTAATTTAGCTTGCTTTGTACACCGGGATAACTCCTGGAAACCAGTGTTCGTTATTCGGACCGTGCCATGTAATACTACCTACCTAGCTACCTACCTACCTTCTCACACCTGCCTAAGTTTTGATTGATTGTGCAATGGATGTGCAACACCGTGGCAAACGCCATGGCAGATGTCGGTCCCATGCCCTTCGAATGCCATGAATCCGCGGCCATGGCCGTTGCACCCTGTGAGATCAACCGGGTTTTTCTTGCTTCCTTTGTGGAACTGATCCCTTTGGAAATCAAGTGCCGTGGGAGCCTGGCGTACAGAATTCTGCTGAATCTTTCTGAGGGGTTATTTACAATGTAGTACTTCTCATCTGACCCCTCCGTAGCGGTCCCCCGCCCCAAAATCCGTTTCAGAATAAAAGGAGAAAAAGATCGCGGTGAAACCAAAGACTTAATGGGGGGGCCTATTCCTCGACCTCGTGCGTATCGCGAGTTAAGTGTCTCAAACGGGGCATTCAGGGTCGCTGATCATCGCCTCGGTTTTAATTTTCGATACACGTTCGATTTGCGGGCAGGAGAGATGATTTTTTCTTGTCGGGATGTCCATATAAGGCAATTTTTACTGTAGCACTCCTCCGTGGTGTCTTTCGAGTAATCTGTGATTCCTCACTCATTGTACACTTTATTTGCGCTACCGAACCAAATCCTGGAATATTTGGGGTTTCAATTCCATGTCTAACCGTCAAATTTCGGGATTTAGTTCATTTTAGGCCATTGTGTCTCTAGCATTTTAGGCAATTGTGTCTCTAGCTCTCCCCTCCTCTCTGTTTTCTATATTCTGCGTCGGCCAACTCATTTGTACCCATTATTCACACTACCGACCCGAACCCCTGAATATTTGGCAGTTGATTTTCATGTCTTCCAATCGCATTTCGTGTTTTTACCTGTTTTAGGCAACTTTATCTCTAGCGCTCCCCTGGTCTCCGTTTTCCGTATTCTGTGTTGGCCAGCTCATTTGTACGCATTATTCGCACTACCGACCCGAACCCTATCTCTATTGAGGGGGGGGGTTCGCAACTAAAGAACAGACTGAATAATATTCAAGAGATAGGCTGGTATTTATACAAGTGTGCGGGAGATTTTTTGGGTCGCCAGGTATCGTTTTGGCGCGCCAGATTTGGTGCTCAGCGCGTCCTGAGCCACGCGCAACAGATCGTCCCGGGTGGAATCTACAAGAACGGTGCCCTTGCGACACGAGTTTGCCGGTCAACACCTGCAGGTGGGTCTCGTCCTTGGCGAAGGGTCTAATCATCGTACAGAGTTCAAGGACACCACACTCCTCGGGCTAGGACGACGCACCCCGCCCTGCCATTATCTGTGACGATCTCCAATCGCCGAGGGCCTTCGCATTTTCGCGGCGAAGCGCGCGAAACTCGGGGTAGTGCGAGAGCGAGCAGCGACCTTGGACGATGTATCGGACGGAGGTGAGTGCATCGTGTCCATTTACATTTTGGAGAACAGCGGGGCAGGCGTGGAGGAATATTAATCTGGCGAATATTAGGGTGCTTTAGGACCCACTACCCTAAAGTTAGTGGGCATATGCCAACAGGGACTACTTAGAATTCTTGCACGTAGCATACAGGTGTGAAGTAGTGCGACCGTCCCGTAACACTCACGCCGGTAGGTGATGGACAACGGCAGAAATTTCGTATGGGTTGAGAGGGAAGACGAGCTCATGAACGTCGGACCCGCGTCCCAAGAGTCGCACCCTCGTCCCCGGCAGAACAGTCATGGGGTAACACGTCGCCCAGTTGCCTGTCATGTCCAAAAGCTTGATTCCGTACACTTTATGCGCATCCTGGATGATCGAGTCGATCCCTCCCCCGCGTTTACCGATATAAAAATTCCAGGAGAACGGCGCATTCTGAACCTGGGGGGGGTACGTCGGGTGGTAGAATACCTTGTGAATGTCGAAGTCGAAGGATTTGATGTCCACACCCGCTGGAGGGACCGCGGCCTACAGAATGCAGGTTGACTTTGATGTCACGAGAAAGTGGATTAAGAACGCACCCCAAACACCGCACCCGACTTCAAGGTCGCCAGCAGCACTTGGAAATGGTGTTCCACTGCCACAGGATCCTGGCTGTGGGCCATCAAAGCGCACTGGAGAATCTCTTGGCGTTGGGAGTCCTGCAGATCAGGGTAGATGGTGGCAAGCAGGCGCATGCTCTCGACATGCTTCGCGCGGCCCGCGCTCTGCGGATTTGGTGTGCGGTTGCTGCGCATACTTGGTATGGAGTGACACGTCAATGTTTGTGATTGTGGATATATATATGTGTATGTGTACTCACGTGGCTTCGATGAGTGACGTGGCCGTTGCAGCTTGTTTTTCCCCCCATGCCATACCAACGTCTGGGTTCCACCGCTTTTTTAAATCCCGGTCAGTGCCAGAACGACCTCTGGGCCACAAACCCCCTAAACGCCGCCACTCCAAATAACGGGGACGCCCGTTTCATCATCCAAGCGACAAACCCTCAGCAGGGCATCCTTTACGTCGAGCGGTGGTCGACAGCCCAGAATCGCTGGCTCGCAGAAAGCGTGCCCGGCCCACTACGCATGTACGACGACACAGTGAACCCCAATGCACCTCAGCCTATGGGCGTCCTCCCGGCCGGGCAGTTGGCCAATAACCACATCGCCGGGGGCGGCCAGTGGGTGTTCGGATACAACTTCCCGTGGAACCATATCATACGCCTTACCGGGGTCCCGATATATTACATTAAACACCAACCGAGGCAACAGGGCGACCGCTACATGCAACCGCACAACCCTAGTCCGGCGGGACTGCTCTGCGTCCAATTGCACTGGGGAGTACAGGTGAACGAGTGGCGAGGGGCCTGGACCTGAGTCCAGATAAAGGTACATTGCACACTGCATTCACCGTGAACTTGAACCTTTGACCTGTTGTTCTAGTAGTGTACGTGCGTCGGAGATTTTGAAGGCGAGCCAATACGTATATCCGCCTGGAAACTGAGGTAGGCCGCCGTATTATATCACGCTCCGCGGGTGATTCGTTAACACGTTCTTTACCGTCGGCAGTGCAAGCACCGCACCGTGCAGCTGTCCCAGCGGCGAGTGTCAAGGGGTGTCCGCGGCGTAACAGTACTTTGCCGCTAACTGAAATTAGCACATATATTTACGGCGCATTGAACTATGTATCCTATGTATGCCGGTGCCCGGCTACAGTCGTGGGGGAGCTTGCGCATAATCCCTGTTTCCTCACGTGGCTCTCCATCGTTTTCATGTCTCAATAGTCTTTTACCCACCAAACAAGCTTTGTAAAAATTTAATGAATCAATACGGCCGAAAGCTGATATTCCACTGACCTCATGGTAATTTACCCTGCATCGCTTTCCGTTTCCTCTAATAAATGTATCTCTATGAGTTGGTCGTGTTCAAATTTCTCAAGACCAAACGTCTCGCGCTGTTTCAATCTGGATCTTTTCAAAACCCGTGGAGTGTCTTGGTCGTAGCAATAATTCTACAGGAAGAGAAGACTCCATGTGAGTACCTTAGCAGTACCGTAGCCCTTAGCAGTACCGTAGCCTGGACATGCCACTGGTGTACACCGCCGTTCGGATCAAACATTTGTACAACATTTCAGATCAAATGTCGTCCTGACATCGGAAAGAGGTGCGTCAGAAAAAAACAGTCAAATCTTCAGATGTCCCACTGACAAGTGGACATTGGTGGGACATCGAGATGATATTGTATGAACACACTTCGAAATAGTTTTTAAATTTCTTTACAACTTTATAAATGCTTTTCAAAAATGAAACAAAAACATATTCATTCACAACTATGTACATGGTGGACGTCACAAGCGACGAAACTACGATAAGAAAGTAGAAGAAAATATGAAGGAAAAAACCGCGGCGTGTTCAGATTGTATTGCCGCATCCAACTTGAGCCTTGGGGGAAAGAACACCAGGAAATACCCGAGAGAGCAGAGGGTCAAGGAGCTTGAGTCTTGGAGCTTGGCCATGGCAGCTTGAGTCTTGACGGCTTGAGTCACTTGAGTCTTGACAACTTGACACCAGATCCCGATGGACTTGAGATAGACTTGGAGTGGACTGGCGGCTTAGAGTGGGCCAGCCACGGCACGGGAAAGAGAGGCTCTTGAAGGGGATGGTCTTGAAGAAGTGTCTGTGGAGAGGGTGACATGGTGGCGGGAGGAAAAAAGTGAATGACAGCGAATGACACGATCAACCAAAAGATGGGATCAGAGTCTGATCCGACGGTGGGCACCGACCCTCAATTGATGGCTCCCCACGCTTGCGCGAGAATTTGGCAACTTGGGGGAGATGGACGGAGCATCTGGAGCTGAGTAGCTTGAACATGCATGCTCAATGAATCTATCCGCAGGATGGAAAATATGCAGGTAAAAACCCGGCCTTTGTTTGATGTGCACGCAAATGTTTTCAGCATCATGCATGTCAACCAGACATCACGGACTGGTCGGACTAATGTCTGTCCGACATATCTCACCGAAATGTCTGCACAATGTTTACTGGACGCCATGGAGATATTACAAGAATTCTCGATTAAACATCAAAAACCAATGTCGGCCAAATAAAATTCTCGATTGGTGGTGTATGCGGTCAGCGCTAAGTACATATGTATAGCAATTGTTGGAATTTGGAAACTATCAACGGCATTATTTGAAGGCAAAGGTCGATCCATTCAATTTGAAGACTATTTCGACCAACTTTCCGCTCACCGAGACGGAAAGCTTGATCTCTCAATTGTGGGTTTGTATCCAATTACTTCTAGCTCTAACATTGACTCAATATTTTGATTGACAGCCTACAATGATCCAACATCATTTAACCCGATGGCCAGCCAGCCAGCCCGAGACGAACAAGCGGATTCTGAATTTGAATGGGAATTCCGAATCCCAAGTCAACGGTTTAAAACTCGTGACCTCAATGGCGGCGCATCAATACAACAAGTTTACAGCCCGCGCCTTCGGCGTGGAGTTGGATACACCAAATTTTACATGAATGTATTTATTAGTTGATAGACGGCAACCTCATTAGCTGTTGGCTCATTGTAACGCCGCGCATCAGTGCC
>JARGXW010000592.1:0-86195 GCA_029204085.1 Mycena sp. CBHHK59/15
GCGGTGGGGATGGAGTACTCAAGGGTCCGGATGCTGGTCACGCCCGTCTCGACGTGAGTGAAAGTGGAGAATTGCGTGGACAGGAGGTCGTTTGCCTTCGCGACAGGGACTGTGATCTCGAGCATGTCGCCCGCGGGGGTGACAGGCTTCAAGGGGATGCTGTTCTCCGACAGCCATTGAGTGACGGCAGAAAGAGTGGTGTCCGTTGGCTTCACAAAGGCGGCAACCTGCGAAAAGGAGTGAGACAAATAAAGTTGGACTTGTGTGAAGCGGACGCACCTCTTCCTGCGTGAGGTGCTGGCCGTAAAGAGCGCTGGCGGGGTCTGATACAGCGTACAACGCTGCTTGGAGACCGGCCATGTTGTTCTGTTTTAAAGCGATGCGGAGGTGATGTTGTTCGCTGCCGGGGCGAGCCCCGAGTCCACGAAGCCGCGAGCAGGCTCGTCGCGAGTTTCATGCACGTCATGGACCTGCGGCCCGTCGGTTTGCAGCAGCGAGCAGGAGCAGAGACGAAAGAAGGTGGCTGTGAGGACCATGTTGAGAAACAAAAGAGAGTCGACACGGAGGAGGAGGAGAAGATATTATAAGGTAGCGATCAGAATGAAGTCAAGAAGTCAAGTCAAGAATTCTCAATCAATGATTCAATCTTTATATCGTTGTGAGACTGCTGACATTCGCTATGGAAACAGAAGCCTCAGGCTCGTTCGTCCTGTGTAGGAAACTCACCTCATACCAGAGGGTTGCGCAGAAAAGAGCTCAGCGGCGAAGGTATCAGAATTCTCAATCCACATTTATATCCTTCTGACACTCCTGCAATCCGCTGCGTGAAGAAGGACCAGGACTACAGTCAAGTACCACATAATGGGACGACCAAATCTTGTTCTGCATCGGGATTTGACTTATGTATTTGGCGACAATTCTGACCCACCCGATCTCATATTTAATGTCAAATCTATTATGCGACAACCTTCCGAGGCTATCCGTCAGAATTTGGGTGATATCGAGGTGGATCAAGGTAAAATGTTCTTATCAGGAGACAATGGGATGAGTCACAATCACGCCGGGGAACACCGGGTATCAATTGCCGAAATCTAATCAATCGAATCCAACTCCAGTCCAGATTGTCTCCAGACCCCTCGCCATCCTACTCTCCTCGCCTTCATCGATACCATCATCAAAAACATTTTTCGGCCTTCACAACAAGTTTTCTGGCCGTATTTCGAGGTCGCCGTAGTGTTGTGAAAAAAGGCCAAATCGGGAAGCCTGAGGTGTGATGTGACACACACAAAGAACGTGCTTTCACTGAAAGTTGCCTACAATCGCCAACTCTGGGGTTCAGAGGATGCCCAGTTCATTTCAAATACACTTGAATCAATGTTAATTATGGCCAGAATAAAGCTCAGAGGGCCTGAGTTACAATCCGTTTTAATAATCTCAGTATAGATCATCATTTCATTTCACTTTCAAGGGTTTCGGCAATGATTCGATGTTGAACAAGATCTACTACTTAAAAATTCTGAGGTATTGTACAACATAACTTATATATGGACCTTCATACTGACAAAAACTCCGAGATAAAAAGTGGAAGGATTCAATCGTAAAACAGGATCGTGATACCGTCCCATTACGTGGTACTTGACTGTATTTCGCTGAGGATCTCAGGAGGAGGATACTGTAC
Organism: Mycena sp. CBHHK59/15; assembly: GCA_029204085.1. Classification (NCBI taxonomy): domain Eukaryota; kingdom Fungi; phylum Basidiomycota; class Agaricomycetes; order Agaricales; family Mycenaceae; genus Mycena; species Mycena sp. CBHHK59/15. The sequence goes on from JARGXW010000592.1 coordinate 1,679, forward strand.
TACTTCGACCACTTGTTCAGGTGGCGGTGACACCCAACTTTTTTTGATGTGCTCAAAAAACGCCTTAATTCAAAAGATTTTTTTCGGCCATCTCGGTCGACGAAAGTCTAAAAATAATGAACAAATGGTCGAAATAGTACAGTACATGGAAACCTGATGGGTCAAAAAGCCACATTTGATCAAGTGTTGGAGCTGGAACCACGGAGTTATAAACCCGGCAGGCCCCCGGAAACTACCATGTAACCTTGTCCGGGTTGAGCCCAAATCTGGGCAGTTTTACCTTATGAAATTTGGCCGTCTGGACCATCTTTTACTCTATCTCGGACAAGGTTTTAGGAGGTAAAAAGTGAATTTTCTCCCAGCTCAGATTTTTGGGCTGATTGACTGGGAATTGGTCTGTTCTGGCGTGTTAAATCAATTTAAATCTCTGATCAGCGGCATTCAACACAGATGTTTGTACCAAATCTACACCATTCCATGGCTCCAGGCACATACACACCAAAAAAAGTTCTGCATTCCGCACAATTTACTCTATGGTGGACAAGGTTCCCCGGTTTTCAGACTCTTTTACTCTATATCGCGGACTAGGTTGGGGGTCATTTTGGGCTACAGTTTTACTCTATCCCAGACAGGGTTACATGGTAGTTTCCGGGGCCTAACCCGGCACTAGATGGCCACCACTGATCCTCGGTGGCCATTGGCAGATGTTGATGGACATTGTTTGATGCTGTGTACTATAGAAAGCCGGAGCACCACGCTCAGTAAGCGGGTGTTTGCATCAATTCCGTGTGATGGCCGTCGTGGACCCCGAAAACCATCACCTACGAGTGCCCAAGCCACACCCCAAGCCAAATCCAAGGTTCTCCCAGAGCACACAAAATACACCGGAAGGGGAACCTCTTCATTGGTCACAACCTTGGCTTTCTATGGCAGGTGCAGAGTTAAACTTCAATTTTACTCTCACATTGTCGGTTTTTCTTACTTTAGATTACTTCAGTGCTTCAGGATAACTCCATACTACGTCTACAGCCAACTTAGGACAGCACTTTCCCTACACTGACTTGCTGCTGGAGCTCAGCACGGTCCCACAATTTTTTTATTCACTTGTACTGACTGAGTCAATCTTTGTCTCAGATCTCCTCTATCCTTAAGCTTCAGGACGACTGTTTAATAAAACTTTATCTTGATTAACACATTGCTAAAAAATCTCAATGGTTCCAGCCTGAGTTGACCCTCAGGTGGCCTGTGGTATGACATTATGATTTCTGAATCGATTTTTTGACTGACTGACTTTATTTTGCCTCTGAATCCATTCGACTCCTCAGTACATTGTTCTTATGCCATCTTGACTTCAGACTTCAAAAATGATGTTCCTAAGGTTTTTCGGCGTTAACTGACTGCTGTTGAGCCTTGGTATGCAGTTGTAATTTTGAACATATTTTGACTGGCTGACTTACATTGTATACCCATCCAATCTTTCAACATATTGAGCATATACAATTTGGACCTGATTGGATACTCCGATTGAGGCCTTTGAGTGACCAACAAACCGATATAATTTCCTGTCAACCATTGGTATGTGGTCATAATTTTGTATTGATTTTTGGACTGACTGCCTTCGCCTTCGTTACAAAATGCTTCCAGCATTCAAGAACTCAATCCAAAGCTATTTCGTCTTCAACCGTACCGTCCGCTTAAAAGCCAAGAAGGTTCTGGGTGGGTCCTGGATTGACAACAACCCCAGGTGTGTTGTTACATCTCCTTATTCAAGTTCCCCGACTGACTGGGTATTTAATTCAGAAGCTCAAATGCTTCAAAAAATGGAGCCATTTCGATGTAAACCTCATGAAGACATCTATACTGAAGGCCTCGACACGATTGAAAACCCACTCTTACTCGGTATTGGTTCAAGGTATGTCTCTAATGTTTCGATTTAAAGTCTCCGACTGACTGGATTATTACTTACCATTGCTTTATTGCTTCCAGTCGTGCACTCAACTTGATCGGAAACTAATCCAGATGCTTATTTTCAGAGTTTAAACGTGTTTTATCACACAATCACTCGGTATTGGTCAAAAGGAAGTCATTATTACCTTTCAACTCAAATCTACTAACCACACTTTCATCTTAGTTTTCTTCTCTCCTTCAAAATATAGACTCGGTATGATTGGGACCCCAATAAGACATCGCCATTAGAAGTTGAACTGTCAATTGGGATCACAGAGTTGCAATGTTTAATATCTTGAAAAGAATATCCGGGAAGACTTTGAAACCAGAGCTCAAACAGTTGAGGAGCATAAAGGAATTATTTGCGAGGCTAATTGGTCTGCCAATGGGAATAGAGCCCAAGGAGGTGCACAACATGGTGCCAGTGTAAGGGCTGGGAGTGTTGGGGTTCATGACGGCCATCACATGGCATTGATGCAAACACTCGCTTACTGAGCGTGGTGCTCCGGCTTTCCATAGTGTACCAATGGGCTCTGAGATAAGATACCGATCTCTGCCAATCACCAGTGGCTTTTGGCGGAGAGATCCACACTGAGTCCCATTGAATTCCACTGAAAATTGCTGGAGACCACCGCAGCCTGAGTCGAAACCGAGCTTTATACCTTATGATGACGCATGCAGTCTCCTGTGTCACATCATCACCCAGTCTCCCCCAACAGTTCGCGGTAAGGCTCCAACTATTTCCGTTTATAAATGTTTGTAAATGGTAAAAACTGTTTTTATTTTCATTTAGTTTACGAGGTCTGGGAAACAGCAAACAAACAGTTTATAAACAGTATAAATGGTTTCAAAAATCACTTCACCACTACAGCTGTTCTGATGGTTTTATGCAGGTATATAAAACAATTTGAAGGCCGAATCAACATTCCAGCAACTTGTGCACTGGGGACTGACACCAAACGGACTACATGGTCATCGTTCAGCAGGATGGATCCGAATCTGGCAATTCCGCACATCCCTACCACACACACTCTCTCGCCCAGAAATTAAATTAGGGACACCTTGGATACCCCTGGACACTGAAATCCTCGGTCCGCCACTCGAAAGGCCCTGCTTTACCATGATTTTTTTTTTCCCCTGCCAAAATAACCGTTTATAATCATTTATAATCATTTGTAAACTGTTTAGGAACTGTTTCCGTTTAGTTTACGGAGCTCCGTAAACGAAAACTACATGGTTGGAGCCTTATTGCAGAGTACCGAGTAGTGATGTGCGGGTCGGGCCCAAGCCCGAGACCCGACCCGAGACCCGGGCTTTTTGGGCCCGACCCGACCCGACCCTCAACGGGGCCCAAGGAGGGCTCAGGGTCGGGCTCAGTATAGTTCAGGGCCCGAGACCTGGGCTTGGGCCCGTAATATTTTCACAAAGTGTTGAATGTGATTTTAGCTTGAATATTCCTTGCCAGGCATTGTTCAAATGACTTAGTTGTGCTGCCAACATGGTTTAACAATTACCAAGGTAAGCAGATATGGTTTTCAACGATGAGGCTGCATAGTTGATTGCCGAGGGAATGGCACCTCTGATTTTCTGTAACAGGATCGTGGATAAAGTCCTCTAAATTACATCAAGCACTGAAGAACTTCAAAAAGATGAGTCGGAGGATGTTATCGGCTAAAATAAAGGACCTCCTGACCGGAAAATAAATGGGAAGTAACAATTGATGCGGGCCTGGGCTTGGGCCCGAGCCCGACCCTGTCCCAACCCGACCCCACCTGTCGGGTCGGGCTCAAGCCCAATCCCGGGCTTTGAGGCCTGACCCGTCCCGCACATCACTAGTACCGACATCAAGCTCACACCAAACATGTTACATAATCTGACGATACTCCCGTACCAGCTCTTTTACCCTATTGCGCATACTATCCAAGTCTAAACTGACGTGTCCGCGCCGTTCAACAAGAGCGCGGATTCTGCTATGGACACTGTATTGGGAAGTTGAGCGCTGATAAGCCTCGAAGGCTTCTTGGAGTGCATCCCAGGATATCTTGCCGGACAACTTGGGGTGCAGTGTAATCTTGAATAGCTCCTCCAGCACCAAAATCAGGTCCACGGTGTAACCGATTAGAAGACGTTGGACCTCGGGGCTGGAAACATTGTTAACACAGTTATCGAGACAGAGATGATGATGACCTACGTGTTGTCCAAGACGGCATTCGAGAGCCAACTCACGAAAAAGTAAGTCAACCCAAGGATAGCAACGGGCGGCGCAATGGAAGCTGATGCAGTCGTGAATAGAGTGACAAACTGATTAATCTTTGCAATGTCCGGAGGAAGGCTGGGGAAGATCTCAAGCTTCAGTCGGAACGAGTCGGAACGAGGATTGACGTTTACCGTTTTGTGTCGCCTGTATCTTCTTGCATGTCCTGGACGATGTAAAGCATCAGTTGCTTGAATTCGTCGCAGTTGAGGACCTCATAAAATCGAAGGGCATCCTGAGTATAGCCAGTCATTCGAATGACGGAAATACACTCACGATTTCTCCTTCCCTAAGGTTCCAGCATGCAATGATATCTTGGTGGACTTTTACGAGACATTGGCGTAGTAATGGTTTTCCAACTCCCGGGATACTACCGGTAAGAGCACGCCAGTAATCTGCCGTACAAAATAGTGTGATTAGTAGGAAAGATAGCGTTAAATGTAAGTACATACAACTCATGCCTTTGCTTTTGGAACGGAGAAAGACATGAGTGCAAATTTAACTCAGGCGCAGCCAGCACTTACGCAACACAAGCATCGATTTTCAGAGGGACGCTGGCTCTCTGAGCTACAGCCCAAACGATCCACGCATCACCTTCAAGGCGCTGTTCCACAATTTTGCGAGTCAACTCGACAAGTGACGGGATATTATCGTCGTGTCCTTTGCGAACTTTGGGGAGATCAGAGTGCACGCTCTCTAGGATACGTGGGCCCACCTGAAACGTTGATATAATAGGGCATGGGAATAGCCAGGCGGTCTATAGCCTTCTTGAGAGATTCCACGTAGCCATCGAAATCACTCTGAGCCGCATTCTTACTCCGCTGTCGCAAGGTATCGGGATCCATACTGCTGTCCTCTGATGCCATATAATTCCTGACCAGTCTGTCGTATTGGGTAAATACAACCACCACAGGGACTGCATTCATGGAACCGAGCCTGAGAGCAGATCGTACACGTATAATGCACTGACTCACTTTGATGTTTATGGGCAAGTTGAAGAAACTGTTCGTCTCCGGCCTCCACTACACGTGCGCCAGCTGTGGGTGTCTGGATACAGAGCCTGACAAAGCAGTTCAAATTTTGAGCGAAAGCAGCAGCAGGAAGGTATCCTACCACACAGCATGGAGTCGATCCTTCAGTTCCAGGCTATTTTCGCTCTTCTCAAGGATGAATTTACGAACATCATCGAAAGTGGCTATATTTGCTGGCTCGAAACCTTCAGAGTCATGCAGCACAAAGCGTGGATTTGTTTCAGAGGTGATTTCCCTGTAAATATCTGCTTCTCCTGGTTTGTAGTCGGAAATTTTCTACATCAAAGGTCATGGAATGAATATCCAATCATTCTCGACGACACTACCCACGGCATCGTTGACCTGGAACACGTAGTTGATAAGGGACGACTTCCCTGCGCCGGACTGGTTTTGTTGGGTCAACAACCGGAACAGGCTAAAAAGGACAGGAAACGCACTCCGCCAACGGATACGATACGGAACCTGCCAGTGGTTCGCAATCACGGACCTGCTCGTCGCATATGCAAACAACTTACCGTTTACACGTTTCGAGAATTTCCTCGACGGTGGACTCTGTAAGCATAGAACGATCGTGTTCAGGGTTAACAGGATTCGCGGACTCCTGGAACACAGAGGCAAGGAGTAGGCAAGGGACTCTGTGCGATCAAGGCGCGATCAATGACAGTACATCTGAAGCAGAGTAGACATCCATCCCCATTTGCCATCTTTTTCACAGTCTTCCCTTGAGGTCTTTTTCGGCATTTTCTGCGCACCCTTTGCCCGCAAAATTTGACTCCACTGTATTTTGACTGCGTGAGGCACTTCCGTTTATAGGTTTCGAGAATTTCCTCGTCACTCTGTACGCATAGACCATGTTCAACGACGAATTGAAGGTGCTGTAGATGTCGGCTCAAGATCTCAAATGATCATCGATCCTCCGCTGTCAGTGTCAACGGAATCAGCGCCATCAACCAATGTCTTTCATTTATCCTTTTTGAGCGGAGCACGACATCTCCGCTATGAATCCACCGCCGTCACTTGTCGATCATGTCTTCGCCAGATGACCTGATATCAGATATGCTCAAAAAGGACAAATGAAAGATGTTGCGAAGCGTTATGTATGCCGTTGACATTGGAAATGTCACCCATGAGATCTCAATGATCGCCTCGCCTCTCCGAAATCGCTTCGCACGCGCAGACCACTTAGTGACTTACTAGTACTTACCGTTTACGCGTTTCGAGACCTTCCTGGTCAGTGGACCTTAAAGATCGTGTCGGAGGACGAATTGAAACGATTTGCGGACTGCTGCCAGTGCTGGAACGCGAGGACTGGGATCTTGTGACATCTCCGACGTCAACGGCATCAAACAAAATCGCTTTGCAATCCTTTTCGTTTATCCTTTTCAAACGATCGGCACCAAACAAATATCCAGAGAACCAGCACGAGGTCCGTCACTTCGCTTCTCGTTCTCAGTACTTTCAAGTGTTGCTCTACGTCGCACAATGAACACACATAGCACTCGCCTCAGGCCTCTCCCAGATGTCCAGTTTCGAGTCCTCATCGCTGGAAGGGCAAACGCAGGAAAGACTTCCATTCTGCAGAGGGTGTGCGAGACAACCCAGAGTCCAGAGATCTATAGGGTTACTGTCGTCGGAGGGAGGGAGATCCGGGAGCAGGCAAGTTCAGCACATTACCAGCCAAATCTTCATCCTCAGTGTCAATTTAGATTCATCTTGATCCTACGTCTGAGGTATGTCACGCCGCATGTTCACCGAGCTTATTCAAGTGTTATTGTATGCAGCGCGGTCAGCACAACATCTCCGACGAACTGGTGTTTGCCAATCACACGGGTTATATCTTCCATGATTCCCGTGGGTTTGAGAGCGGAAGTACAAATGAGCTGCAGATTATCCAAGACTTTGTTCGCGATAGATCACAACGAAAAAGGCTACAAGAGCGATTGCATGCAATCTGGTTTGTACTGTTCCAGCATTTGCTACACATCATCTCACTATGTGTTTTTGTAGGTTCTGCATTCCAATGGACAAGCAGCGCCCAAGCCTGGATGTCGCTCATTTCCATAATATCTGCCCAGATAAGAATGGTGGGTCATCCATCTCTCCACAGACTGGATTTCATTCAGCACTCGAAGTTCCTGTGATTGCAGTGTTTACAAAATATGAAGCCTTCAGGCGCAATGTGCAGCTTAACTTGGAGGATGATGAGAATAATGTACACAATGATCTACAGGGCCAGACAAGCCACGAGTGTCAGAGGATCTTTGAGATCCAATACTTGAGCGGCCTTGGTGAGGCACCCAAGTTTGTGCAGCTGGAAGGTGAGACTTCTGAGAGATCACTTGGGTTTGATATACTGATTCATAGGGATGCACCGATCCGATGGACGTTGTGATGACCTTATCAGGACAACAATGGATGCCTTGAATCCTGGAGTGGTTGCCTTGATGCTTTTAGCAGTGCAGAAGAAGAATCTGGAACTGAGTGTACAAGTTGCAGTAAAACGGTTAGTGATTGAATTTGAAAGGGAAACAATGTTTTATTTTGAAGCTAGTGGCTTGAAGAGGATGGCTGCAAAGGAGTCAGTTACAAAAGAACTGGTAGCAGGATGCTTAGGAGCATTCCCAGCAATCTGGGTGAGTGAAATCGAAAGTTTAATGCACTACTAACTTCAAATGTTTGACATTGCGACCTAATAAAGTGGCCTGTGGGTCTGTTTTACTGACTTTGGTGTTCAATGGAATGTGCTAATGGGATCCTGTACTTACCTGTTCAGGATGTGAGTCTCGGTCCCTGCTCCCTTGCTTCTCTGCTTCTGATCTGACCCTCTGGTCGGCGGTTCAGGATGTGAGTCTTGCTCCCTGCACCCTCGCTTCTCTGCTTCTGATCTGACCCTCTGCTCGGCTGTTCAGGGTGTGAGTCTTGCTCCCCGATCTCTCGCTTCTTTGCTTCTGATCCGACCCTCTGCTCGGCTGTTCAGTTCGTGAGTCTTGCTCCCTGCACCCACACTTCTCTGCTTCTGTTCAGACCCTCTGCTTGGCTGTTCAGGACGTGAGTCTTGCTCCCTGCTCCCTTGCTTCTCTGCTTCTGATCTGACCCTCTGCATGGCTGTTCAGCTTGTGAGTCTCATTCCCCACTCCCTCGCTTCTCTGCTTCTGAACTGACCCTCTGCTTGGCCGTTCAGGATGTGAGTCTTGCTCCTTGCTCCCTCATTTCTCTGCTTCTGATCAGACCCTCTGCTTGGCTGCTCAGCCTGTGAGTCTTGCTCCCTGCTCCCTCGCTTCTCTGCTTCTGATCTGATCCTCTGCTTGGCTGTTCAGGGCGTGAGTCTTGCTCCCTGCTCCCTTGCTTCTCTGCTTCTGAACCGACCCTCTGCTCGGCTGTTCAGTTCGTGAGTCTTGCTCCCTGCACCCACGCTTCTCTGCTTCTGTTCAGACCCTCTGCTTGGCTGTTCAGGATGTGAGTCTTGCTCCCTGCACCCTCGCTTCTCTGCTTCTGATCTGACCCTCTGCTCGGCTGTTCAGGGTGTGAGTCTTGCTCCCCGATCTCTCGCTTCTTTGCTTCTGATCCGACCCTCTGCTCGGCTGTTCAGTTCGTGAGTCTTGCTCCCTGCACCCACACTTCTCTGCTTCTGTTCAGACCCTCTGCTTGGCTGTTCAGGACGTGAGTCTTGCTCCCTGCTCCCTTGCTTCTCTGCTTCTGATCTGACCCTCTGCATGGCTGTTCAGCTTGTGAGTCTCATTCCCCACTCCCTCGCTTCTCTGCTTCTGAACTGACCCTCTGCTTGGCCGTTCAGGATGTGAGTCTTGCTCCTTGCTCCCTCATTTCTCTGCTTCTGATCAGACCCTCTGCTTGGCTGCTCAGCCTGTGAGTCTTGCTCCCTGCTCCCTCGCTTCTCTGCTTCTGATCTGATCCTCTGCTTGGCTGTTCAGGGCGTGAGTCTTGCTCCCTGCTCCCTTGCTTCTCTGCTTCTGATCCGACCCTCTGCTCGGCTGTTCAGGGTGTGAGTCTTGCTCCCCGATCCCTCGCTTCTCTGCTTCTGATCTGACCCTCTGCTCGGCTGTTCAGGGTGTGAGTCTTGCTCCCCCCTCCCTGGCTTGTCTGCTTCTGATCTGACCCTCTGCTCGGCTGTTCAGTTTGTGAGTCTCACTCCCTGCTCCCTTGCTTCTGTGCTTCTGATCTGGCCCACATCCTCTGCTTCCATGACTTGTGTGTTCAAATGTCTGTTCTCTTGCAATCACTATATTTTAGAAACGATGTCTGCATTCACTTGTCACATTTGCAAACAAAGTTGGCCAATCTTTTTATCATGACTTGATGTGACTCCTTATCCTTTTCAGCTCGCTCCATCCAACTCACCTCCTACAACAAACTTCCTGATTATTGGTACTCATTTTCATTTCTCATACTCCTTGTTATCATCTGGATCCACAGTGACAGTCATTGTTCTTCACCATGCCACACTTCTGTATCTCAAGTCCTCAATCACAAGAGAAGATGCACTCCTGCAGGCATATGCACAATATTTAAACTCTGCCATTTGTGTCAAAGTTAACCTATGGCTTGCTGCTTTCCCTGTCTGTACTCAAGAGCAGATTATTCATTTCATCTCATGTAGTCATTTTTGTATGTTCACATTTCTACTTTCATACAGATGACCAGACTTCTGATCAAATTTCTAGGATATGTTTACATGTGGCCTAGGGGGAATCAGGATTAAAATTTTGGATGGGGGGGGGGGGGAAGGGCTCTGATGGCCAAAAACAACTTTTTGCCTAAACTTCAATTTACCTTCAAAACACATCAGACCATGCAGGAAAGGATGGAAAAGTGACATTAAGAAAATTTAAGACAGGAGGGGGGAACAGCCCAAGTGGCTGTGCTTTGGCATTATTTGCAAATTGGATCATGTGTGAGCCAGTGCACTTGGACACTGCATCAGAACAGCCTATGAAAACCCTCAATGTGGCTAGGTATCGGGCCCAAATCATGTGGTTAGTAGCTAGAAACAAAATAGAAGCCCTGCATGGTCCCTGAGAATGCAGAGTGGGAGGGGGGGTCTTCAGATGGGCTGAAAACAACTTTTTGACACTGTATACTTTTTCAAATCCCAATTCACCCTTGTATATGGCCTATACTCTGTCCCATAAATAGGTGGTGAATATCCAAAAAAAAAGAAAGTTTCAGACACTTATTGGAAGAAAAAGGTGAAATGACATCTCACAGAAAAACAGATTGAAATCACATGTATGAAGGTCCTTGTTGGACAAAAGGGTTTTGGTGTGTGTGGTCATGTTGATTTACACAAGATCTTTCAATATCTTTAAAGATCTTTACAGCTGTTTGCGGAACTTAGGGCACAGCTTCTTTTTTTTTTTTTTTTCCCCCTTTTTGCTCAGATTTTGATCTTTTCCTGCATAACGGCTGCTGTGGGCTCAATTTGTGCCCGATACACTTGAAAACTATATGAGCAGGATCGCAACACTTTTCCGCAGGGCCCTGTGCATTCACAATTTTTTTTTGGGGCAATAGTTATTATAATAACATATTATGTCGTTTTGACACATTTCTCCTCCTGTGTGAGAATGTGAAGGGTTGGCCAGCCAGGCTATTGTTGTAAAAGCAATTTTGCATATGTTCGAGGGCCTTGCATACTCAGAATGCGTATCTAAGACTTGCAGAACTTGAACAATACCCATGAATCTGTGAAATATACCTGCAGCTCAGGCTGTCAATATCTCCATGCTCTCTGTTTCCGTGGAAGATCCAACTGTCAGTAATTATACCATTGGGTGTTTGCAAGGGATCCTGTCACTCATATTTCCTCTGAATGTCCCTGTGCTGCGCTGCCACACAGATACACATTCTGAGTATGCAGGGCCCTCGAACATATGCAAAATTGCTTTTACACCAGGGGCAAGGCCCGGGGCTGTCAAAAATGGACAGCCGGAAGGCCTGTACACCAGGCTGTACTCCCCGAAGCACCCAGGAAGCATTCAGGCAGTTGCATGTGCAGCCCATGCACAACACATGAGGCCGGCAGTCAACGGCCCGGGGCATGCCGGCACCAAGGTTTCTCACGGGCACTCACCCTGGATCCCAGCCTGCCGAGGTATGGTATACTTTGGTTCTGTTGGAACCATATTTGGTTTGAAACTGCCATGGTGCCTGCGTGTGTGCTTCCAGGCATACAGCCAGGTGTACAGCCAGCAGCCAGGCCTTCCGGCTGTTCAGTTTTGACAGCCCTGGGCCTTGCCCCCGGTGTTACAACAATAGGCCGGCTGGCCAACCCTTCACATTCTCACACAGGAGGAGAAATGCGTCAAAACCACATAATATTATATTATAATAACTATTGTCCTCAAACAAAAATTGTGAACATGCAGGGCCCTGTGGAAAAGTGTTGTGATCCTGCTCATATAGTTTTCAAGCGTATCGGGCACGAATTGAGCCCACAGCAGCCGGTATGCGGGAAAAGATCAAAATCTGACCAAAAAGGAAAAAAAAAAAAACAGCTGGGCCCTAAGTTCTGCAAACAGCTGTAAATAAGTTTCAATTTGATTGAGATCTTTCAAGATCTTTCAAGATCTTGTAAAACCCGCTTTTGAAATTCTTCGAATTGCATGGCATCTTTGGAGATCTCTCAAGATCTTTTGCTACCACAACCTCTTGCAAGATATTTAGATATCTTTCAATATCTCTCAATAACATACAAAAAAATAAAATCCCTCATTCTTGAGAAAGATCTTGAGAGATATTTCAAGATATCCAGCACAAATTCTGCATAAAAATGCACATGGTTTGGTGGACTCCACATAACCTGTCATGCATGACAGTGAACACTATAGGGCACATCACAAGCACAGTGATATCCCCAAATGGTAGTCCAGAACAGTCCAAAGCACTGCCGCTGATCTGCCATAACCCAGCATTATCCCCGTTCCTTCCATGACATCCTTGGGCTTTGCTTTGGTTTGCACCTCTTTTTTTCTCATCCACCAAAGCTGGGATCCTGAATGAGTGCTGCTGCTCAATGGAGCCATGGGGACAGAACACCCTAGCAATCAAGTTACCAGGAGCAGGTGAGCCGTGAGCCTATGTAGTCTACAACACAGAAATGGTGAAATGTTAGTGGCATCGACAGAGAATCCCATTTGAGTTGTGGTAAGTTTGAAGGTGGAGGACAAGCTGAAGGGAAAGAAAATGGAGCAAGCTGTCACACACAGAGCCAATCTTATCTCACAACCCACCATTGAGTAGCCAGGACTCAGTGGCAAGGCTTCGGTAAGACAAAGTCTTGGAGAGCAGGGTTATGCCATCAGATCATGACATTACCCCCCCACTAAGGTCGACGTCCTCATCAACTGAGAACGAATCAACCTTGTTGAATTTCCCAGTCTCAGGATCGAAAAGTTTCTGAATTTGGTAAGGGAGTGACTCATGTTTAGGCCTGAACCGTTTGACCAAGTAGTCCCAATGTCCTGATTTGACAGTTGCCTACTTTTCGCCCTGGTCACGTGCGCCAAATAAGGCAACTCGCGTGTCTTGTTTGTCTTTCGCCCAAAAGCAGTGGTGAATCGGTCGTGAACCGGGCCATGGCTCGTCTCTGCAGATGAGCCATTGTCCCTGGGTGGCAACCCATCAGTGAGCCTGCCGAAGTATGCCACACAAATTATGTGATCCTTGGTGGCATGGGCTAATAAGTATTCGGACAACATTCAGAGGATTCTAAAATAGTATCTAAATATCATGGAAGTTTCTGTGTGTAGTACATGGCAGGATAATACATAGGTTGATAATATTGATAATGAGACATGGGTGGAGGAGGAGGAGGACGTTGGCGGCTTTTATGATACATACGAAGATTTTTGATGAGATCATCATTTGAGCGTGCCGTGTCAACATCATATTTCGAGCAGAGGGCACGAAGCTGCTTGTTGCTGAGCCGCTCAAGTGCCTTATCATCTGAGAGGTCAAAGCCTTCAACGTCAAATGTCATAGAAGGAGGACGAGCAGGTTGAGTTATAGGCATAGAAGGAGTCGGGGCAGGGTTAGGAATATTTGGGCGTGGACGGTAATATGAAGAAGAGGATTCGGCAAGAGGCTGGAGACCCGAGGATGAAGATGTGTCCGTTACGGTTGACGTGAGTAAATCCATGTCATCGCTGGGGAAACCAAGTAATGATGGGCCTCTTGCATCTGATTTTGCCCTCTTACCCGATTGTTCGTTGCCACCGTACGGTCCGTAGTCTTTCCGCTTCTTGCTTTTGACAGGCACACCCATAACATTACGCGTTTCGGGCCATGAATGCTGATTTGGTGCGATTTTTATCTTTTTGCGGGGTAGAATGGAGTCAGATGGTCTGAGATCGACCGCCAAGATGTCCAAGGCATGTAAAGCAGCCGCTATCGCGTTACGGAGCTCTCCATTAATGTGAGACAGTGGATTGATGCGGCAAGATATCGCTAGAGACTCGAGATGCTGAGCAAGATCATCGATGATTTGCATGTCCTGCTTGGCTTCTGTTACTTCCAAGGCCTCAGGCAGCTCACTACTGGAGTTGGGCTCATCAATGCACTCCTCTTCGTCATCAGAATCCAGGGAAATTGCTAACAAAGTGACCGGGATAGTATTGAAAGCCTCGGGGAAGTGACACTGAACTGCACAGATGTGCTTACAGAATCGGATCAGGGGAAATGAAAGACAAGTGCAATCGTAGGCTTCTAGATCCACATCATAGAAGATGTTGGGATCAGACTGAGAACGCACGCGAGATTTGCCAGTGTCAGAGTTACGTTCAATGTCCGAGATATTTATTGAAGCCACACGTTCCGTGACTTCAATCCGGTGTTTTAACTCTAGATCTGGCCCTTCAAATCCCATATCCTGGCGACGATGTCGAGCAATGAAATGAGGAATGGCTTTGTCGCAGAGGGCATGGATCAGATGGTCTAGACACCGGTTCCGTTTGCCCTCAAGGAAATCCCCTTTGAGCAGGTGGTGCCAAGCTTCAACGAGCATGTTGGTATCAGATAGCTCGAAAATTGTGCGATCTGCGCAAAATACAGCAGACCAGAGCTCAACCTCCTTCATCCAGTAAGTCTGGAGATACTGTATGATGCTTGCGGGTGCCAGGGCTTGAATTTCAGTCCAATAAGGATCAAACTCGGCCTGATCCGTGAGACATATCCACTTCTTGAGCTTTTCCCACAGTAAGGGATGGTGCTGCGTCACAAAATGTTTCTGCCAGGAATGCAAGACATGCCACCAGCATAACAGCAATCTTGATTTGGGGTAACGCCGACAGACTGAATTCAACTGTGCATAGTCCATGTCGGATATGAATATGCTCGGATGGATTGTTGGGTTTTCACGAAGTACAGTGGCAAGGAAATAATCAATTGTGGGTTCTTTTCCGTTCGAAGAAATCATCCACGCTGCCGGCATCCCTGTCAGATTATTAGACACATTCGAAGCTCATGCATAGATTCTTACCGTGTCCCCAGTTGTCACGAACAAGTAACATAAAAAGTGTCATATTCTCATAATGAGTCGTATTGTGAGTCCCGTCTATACTGGCAAAGTGGGAGCCATAGTTCTCCCAGCACTCGCGCTGATACTTCGTTTGGATTATCAGAACGAAGCTATCAGGATCAAGATCTGATCCTGATGGAGGTGCCTCATCGCTTCGCTTGAGAAACACGAAATGGCCCTGTTCTCGGAGCTTCTTTACCCACTCAAGGACCGATGTGCCATCACCAGAGGCAAGCTGAATAGTCTCTTCCTCAATCATCTTTTCAATGCGACGAACATCTGCTCGGGTGGCAAAATGTCGACGATCAGCCTGTTTGGACCGCAAATCATCCAAGTTGCTTTCATGATACATATTCTTGGTGATCTCGTCCAGCTACGACAATAATATGGTCAGCAAGGCTATATATTGTGAGCAGATATAGAACACACCACTTTCTTAGGTTCCATGCCTTGCCGCAATAGTTTCTCAATCTCTTGACGGGTTTCAGCATCAAGACGCGTGTATTTGAGGTTCTCGGCACCAGTTGCATGGGAGTGTTCAGCTTTATAGAAGCCCAAGACCTCGGGAGTACCAGGATAGGTCTTGACCGTCAATTGGCAAGTGCATCCAGTGCACTTTTTGGAAATCTTGCGGCTCCAACAATGTTTCTGCTGGTATGTGGACTTGCCACCACTCCCCTGTCTAGCACAGATATAGACAGTGACTGTATCCCACGCTGTAATGCTAGAATGACGGGCAGGCGACTCCTTCTTGAGAAACTCGATGGATTTATCATGTTCCTTGGCCTTCATCCATGCTCGCATCGCGTCCCAGGACTCCCAATGAAGCTTATAATTGTGATGGAGATCATATTCAAAGCTTCCAACAGCAGCGTCGGCAGGCGGCAATGGGGTGGCATGACTGGGATCGTAGCCGGGTACGGCGAACTGAGGATCAGAATCCATTCTGAATGACGCGTGTGAGCGTGACACGTCGATAGGGGGTGCATCAAAATCCGAGAGACGGAATGTTAAGGTTGACATCGGGGGCGGGAGGGCGGCGTAGCAGTAAGCTAAAAGGGAGATATCTGGTCACCCCTCCAGAGGGTGGCCTCACAGACATAATGGGACTCAAAGCCGAACCGAGCTGCTCAATGCTCCATTACCGTTTATGGTGTTCGAGCAAATAAGACACGTGAGTTGCCTTATTTGGCGTACGTGACCAGGGCGAAAATGTGGCCGCCGGCAATGCTATGGGATAACAATTGTAGCGAGCTTTTGCGGCAGAGCCCACTAACTCTGCCTGTAGATTCTACACTGTAAAAGCTAACAGAACTATTGAACACTAAGTCTACTCCAGTTGACTGGCAAAAAAACAATTGAATGCTAAGTAGCAGAGTACAAATTGATGAATCAACATGGGCAGACTACAGATATAAAAAGTGTACAATGGGTAGAAGAGATTTGAACACTGAAAAGCGAACAGAACACATGAACATTGATTGGGACCGAACATATCAATTGGCACTCACCAACTTCAGATGTCGACAGGAAAGTTTAGGCCATCCCAGGCTCTGCCCCACTCGACTGCTGTATTGTCAGGCATGTTTGGGTAGAGCACGGCCATCAAATCCTCGAGGGCGATAACACGATGAGGAGGTTTGAACATGAGTTTTGTGCACAGAGGGCAATTGAAGCTTGATTCCAAGGCAAGATATACACACATAGCAGAACGAGTGTGTGCACGTTTCCCTGAACATTAAATTGAGTGTCTCCATCCACTAATAAAAAAAATCAACTCACACAACCAGGTTCAACTTTAGCCCCAAACAAATAGGACATTTGAGTCCGTCGAGCAGGTTGTCGCAATGCAACCGTTCTTGGCAGTCTGCTGCCTAGGGCAGACAGGGGGGTGAACACCGAAGAAATCAACGGTTGGTGCAAGGGTTGCTGGGGTTGATGCGAGGCCAATGATGACGGAGTAGCAGGAGGACCGTCTACTATCTCTGTCCATTAAATAAGTGCTCCCCTCCTGTCTATAAAAACAGTTACTCACTGATGTCGTCATCATCTTCATCATCCGAAATCATTAGGGGATCTTCTTCCTTCAAACCTGGGCCAGTCATAATAATCTTCACCAGAGTTGGACCCCGGTGACTGGGTCCCTGGGTGCTCCAACTCTCAGGTTGTACCTCCAGATGATTGGAGGATTTACATAAGACGGTCTGCCCTTCTTCTTCTTCTTGGCAGGCTGTTTCTTAGCCTTAGCCATATCTAGATCCATTGAAATCAGTATATGGATGGAGAACACAAATAATCTTACTTGAGTTCGATGCTCTGAGGGGACGATGATGAGGGGATAAACAAAACAGATAAGAGAGTTTCGAGTCTTAGCCACGCTGGGTCAGCTGAGTGTTCCCATGATCGATTGGCACCACAATTGGATCCCATGGTCGATCGGAGCTGTCAAGGATATCCGAGGTCCAGCTGAGACAATTAACTGTCAAGCTCGCCTCCTGAGTCCCCTGTCTCTGTCTAATCCCGCATGCCAGAAATGTTTGAAGCAGGCTATTTCTTCCCTTGCTATATCTGGTTCTTCATAGTCATCATCACTCTTCTTCATGGTCCTGACGGCTTGAATGTTATAGGCTTGTGGAGTGATCTATCCACTGGGGAATGTACTGCCTCAGTAGACCGAGAGGTTATCCTTTTAGCCTATGCACGCACTCTGGATAAGCGAGCTTTGGCTAGAGGTTGTCTCTCCGGTTCGGCAAACAATCTTCAAGACTTTGCAGATGTGATTCCAAATACTCATGGGCTTATGATCCATGCCATGAGTCCAGCCCGAGTCTGAAAATTATTATGATTGCTTTTTAATACATACATACAGTAGGTATGGCAGGGTCTACCTCCAATTATCTGGCATCAAATTTCACCAAATCACGCTTCATGGGAATCATTTTGCAATGTGTTGTGAGAGCTTCGTCCGGACATTGAAACAGTCCCTCCGTTATGTGAGTTGTTGTGACGATTGAATACACTCCACAATCTGAACCTTTTCAGTACCACTGCCATGGCATCGA
Organism: Mycena sp. CBHHK59/15; assembly: GCA_029204085.1. Lineage (NCBI taxonomy): Eukaryota > Fungi > Basidiomycota > Agaricomycetes > Agaricales > Mycenaceae > Mycena > Mycena sp. CBHHK59/15. The sequence continues at coordinate 19,505 of JARGXW010000592.1, forward strand.
CATACTCTTCCTGGTCACATTCCATATCACATTGGCACGACACCTTCAAAAAGCGGACTTGTCGTAAAATTGAATCGCCATATGCCAGAGCTCTTTCGAGGGCATGACCCCGATCCAACCAACACAAAGAAGAAGAAAAAAGCCAGATCTGTGTCTCCAGTGCAGAGTAATGTCTCCGACTCTGACGATGAAGATATAGACACCGCCACCATCATACAGCAATCCGATGACATGGAGCTCAAAGACCTCACTGTTCCTTCTCAACCTCCCAAGGCTTCTCAAGGTCAAGGCACAGATTTGTTGCGCTACTTCTGGCCTCGTTATGCTCTTCCTGTGTTGCCTAGCACTGCTCTATCCGCTTGCGATGCTATATCCTCTGCTGGCATGAGGCTTGTTAGTCTGGTATATGATGCTAGAAAGACTATCATGAATCTAGGGACTGTCTCCGTTGAAGTGCGCTGTCCATTTTTTTTCAGACTGTCTGTTTGCTCAACATTTTCTTCACCAGTTTGAACCTCTGTTGCACACCTCACTGCAGATTTACATTTGTAAACAATGGAATGGAATTACACAAGTTCCTCGAGGGGTAAGATTTGCATGACATCTAGCTATCATCGCCTCTTCTATCATGGTAAGTTCTTGAAGTTCAACTGGAACGGGACCGAGGTAATTATAATTGGCCAGGGACAACCTGGGTATCTTACCTTCTTTCAAGGAGCTGGAACATGATTGCATACGAGAAGGACTGTATCACCATCGTCGTCAGAACCTATACCATCAGGATCAAAAAGAACACCATCAAAGTCCCCATCTGAATCAAAATTTCGCAGTTCATCACAGGGCATAGGTGGTGGCATACAGTCAGGGTCCAACCAAGGAGGAGGGGGAGGAGGCAGATCTTCACCGTCAGATACAGAATCGGATAGGGATTCAGGCAAAATTTGATCGCTCACATCCATGGTATGATGGTTATTTTCAAAATCATCCATGTCATTCATCAGGTGATCTGAATCCGAAATTTCAGGTTGTTCTCCCTCATCTACATCCATATCATCACCGGAAGCAGCATCAGCATCCACGTCCATGTTATCGTTAGATTCTGTGGCGCCTCTGAAGTGTCTTCAACATCAGTAAAGTCGGGTCTACGCAATAAGTTAATATCAAAATCCTTGATTCTGAGTCTTCTCTGGTGCCTTACCATTGTTACCCTGGAACAGCTCCCACACACAAAAGTAGCCAATTCATCAGCTGAAATACAATGATTGAACACCTCTATCAAAGTCCGCTTTTTAGCGCCAGGCACAAGGTTGGCCAGTCTGATCTGAGGGTGTTGAGCTCCTGCTCTCACTGTTTCAATTTTCTCTTGTGTGGAGAGTCAGCTTTCTTGCCAAGACACAAACATTTCAAATATGATTTCAAGTGTTTTCGGAGGGCAGCAGTGCCATCAGTGAGAGAAAACTCAACTCGATGCATCTGAAGGACATGTCTGAGTGGACATTTAGTCAGTGTTTTTGCAACACTTGCAAGAACATTTATTTGTGCCAACTCTAAATCAATCAAGAGAGAAGAGGCTAAATCCATAGAGGGAATGTGTAGATCGACGTTATGCGCATCAGACAGAGCAAGCAACGAAGCACACCCCAAATGTCAGAAGCTGGCTTTATATAGACCACATAGACCACTAGCCAAGTGTGAAGCCAAAACTGACCGACATTCAGGCAACTCTTCAGAAGACAAGTCAATACCGTGAAAAGCTGCAAGAGATATGAGAGCAGGCTTCACTAAAGACTCAATGGAATCGAACATGGATACCGACTGGCTGCTCTCACACTTGTGTTCCAGTCAAGTCCCAGAGATATATCCACTGACAGTTGAGAAGAGATGGTGCATTCCAACTCCACAGTAAAAGACCCGTGAGGACCGCCATTGATAGTAAGAGCAAAGTGAGCACATCAGCAAAATGTTTCGCGTCTGGCGATGGTCTGGTTGGTCTGGCGCCACACCTTCCAGACCAACATACTCCCATAATATGGTCTGGCACCATAATGACCTGCACTGGGCCAGAACATAGAAGTGGCCCCAGAATTGTTTACTGGTAACAGTATTTGAGGGTCCCCATAACTTACTAGCTATATAGCCATCATTCAGCCCCAAAAGACAGTGAATAAACAGTATTTCATTGCTAATTATGCATACAAGCCATATAACGTGTGCAAAAGGTATTATCGGCTCCAAAAGACATAACCAATGTGCCGCCCATGCGCGGATGTTTAAGGACTTCAATATTAAGACTGGTGTTAGACCGATTAAAGTAGCATAGACAGAACACATACCTTCATCGGAATCTGTGACAGTCTCCTACATGCTGGTCACACAGGGTATAAGTGATTCCGATTCTGAGGATGATGTTAGGGCAGTTGGCACAATACAGAGATGTTGTACGTGTAACCATCTTCCCAAGGAGTTCATGTAAATACTGGAGGAGGGGAAGACACTAAGTGAGACGCCACATGTGGCCCTTGGCCAATGCAAGATGCACCACGCGGCGTGAGCAGAAAAGGAGAAGCCCGGGAAGACAGCATGAAAACCAAGAAAGAGATGATTGCGGGGATTGCGGAGGGAACTTGTGGGCTTCAGTAGCTTGAGGATCCCGGGTCCCGTTTGGTCTTAAAGTGGGATTTACACAACTTGAAGCTTGAAGTGTCTTCGGTGGGCTTGATCATGGAGGAAGGCTTGATTGAAGATTGAGGTTCTAAGACACACCCTTGAGTAGTGGTGCGGTACTGGAAGTGCCGAAACAGATAGGAAAGATGAGGACAATGACGGGCGAAGGCAAGGCGAAGGGCGTGATGGCGGGGAAAGACAAGAGATTAGAGAACGACGTGGCATCAACCATCGACCACGTGCGTGATTGATGTCTGATTCAGTGATTGATGGACGACTTAGAGGTTTTTGCCTGTGACTTCCCCTAGGCATCTGCTGTACAGCCGTTTTGGCCCGCCACGACCTGTTTGAGTCTATTCATTATCACCTGTGCAATATAAGCACATTTCTTTGAATCCCTGCTCCTGCTGCTGGATTTAAAATGTAACAGGGAGCAAGACAATCGTGACTCGCATTTGGAGGCAATTGAACTGTTCAAAGCAAAGGAATGCACCGTTTTCCAACGGGGGGGGTGGACGGTGAAGTTCTGTTTTTTTAATTCTGAATGCATTAGACAAAATGGCTAATTGTCGTATTAATCGACAGAAATGGCAGGCATGGTTGTATGGCACGTCTGGAGCACAGCTGCACCCATACCCCCAGACCAGCGCCAGACCGCCAGACAAGCCACTCACGAAACATTTTGCTGATGCAGGGTGACCACTGACCAGGAAATAAATGAGACCGCACGAAAGCAGCAGACAAGATAGTGACAGGAGACTCGAGAGATGCATGCACACTAGATGTGTAGATTCCGTCCACCAAAATAGACATAAGAGACTGGAGATTCCGAGCCCAGAGTGAGGGAGAGAAAGTTTTAGAGGAGGAAGGCAGACAGAGACAAACAAAATCACGTGGGACTGACTAGGATCCCAAAAGCTAAAACTTAGTAAAAGCAAGAAATGGCCACCCCGGGGATCGAAACCAGGACCTTTTGATGACGAAATATAATCATCTGGCGGAGACTGTACTAATAGGGCGCTATAAGACCCACTAACTAAAGTTAGTGGGCATTTGATGGGATCACCAGGAGTGTCCCAATTTGTGGGACTGGGCAGCGATCACATTTTGATGGGCTGCTTACTAAGTGTATAGCCACCTCGGATCGCGCCGCTGGAATCAATATCTCGATGAATGTACAAGCAAGTCCAGAGATAAATGAATACAGGATATTTGAGTTGAATATATTTCTAAACACCTTTGGGATACATTTCTGGCAGGTAGGTAGTAGTGAGTTCAAGCCAGACACATATATTCAATCAGTTCTAAACATCATTCCTCCATTTCAACATCCTCCTCAACCTCAAAGTCCTCAATAATCACCGCTATCAGTGCAGAATGCACTGCGGGCACTTCAGGTACCAGATTAGCACTGCCATGCTCATGGGAGTATGCACTCAGTATGCACAGTAGCTTCAAGGTTGTCAAATTGATACAATATCCTTCAGAGTAGTTCCCCATAGTTAGTGAGGAAATATATGTACCACTATAGAACATACTTTTCCAATATTTGCAGTCAAGGACAACATCCGTTGGGTTGCAGAGGCACGCAAAAACTGACGCGACGCGCTATGTCACACAATGTCACGCGTTCGGTAACGCTCGCGCGAGGACGCGTTTTTGAGGCACATGAATGCTTTCCTCGCTTTCCTCTGTCTCAGATGTTGAATAAATCAACTGAATCTGTGTTTTGGCCGAAGGATTTTTTCTAATCTTGCCGTATGGTCTTCCCTCTATATGTATCTACACCAAATTTGGCTTCTCTCGAAATCCGTTCGGCCAAAACACAGGCAGGCTAATTCGGGTGGACTTTGCCTCTCAAGTCTGGCAGCACGATGGCAACAGCAGCCAAAAAATGGGTCGGCGTTTGACCATCACATTTTGGCGGGGTGACTTCATCAATAAACAAGTACAAACACTTTGGCCATTTGGACCGCGTTGCCCAGTCCCACAATTTGGACAGTCTGCCAAAATTTGGTTGACACTGGATGCACCTCGTACAGGCTGAACAAGTAACATTGGCATATGAGTTATCTGGGATAAATTGTTCAGAATTCAATTTTGTTTGTATTCTCTTTGACAGATGTCTTTCAATTGTGCCTCAGCTTGAATAATGGGTTGCCGCTCATATAATTAATATAAATTTTGTAGGTTTGTCAAAGAGAATACATGTAGAATTGGTTAAAATAATATTTGGGCCTATTTCTGAGGCCATATCAGGTGTGTGGCGGCCGGGGTGAGGTGCATTTGGATGGCTGGCAAAGGTCTTGAAAACAGGACCAAATACTGAAGTATTCACCATTCCTGAGTATTTCTGACCTATTTTAACTTTGAAATGGTAGTTTGGCCCATCTTCAGTTATAAGAATACATTGTCTGCACCACTGGAAGGAGGAAGTAGTTTTATATAATAAAATGAGTGTTGAAGGCATTTTCAATGGACCTCGATCATGCTTAGTCAGCGCATGCTCATTGAACCGCGGTTGCCGGTGGTCAAAAACTGTCAGAGTGGGGGAGGCCAAGGGGGTTTGCCTCAACCTTGATGGTCCCTGTTTCTTTCCGAAGGGCCTGGCAATCAGAACACGCGTGGTTTACTTCCGGCATGACCGTCACAGTGACGAGGCCTCAAGGCTCATTGTCAACGTACACGATGGTATCGTCGTCTCCTGAAGTCTCCTCCGCTTCGGACCTCAATGCTGATGATCCAAAAAAAGCTCAAGTAGAGACGATGGACCTCGTACCCACGGCTAACCGCTCCTCGAGCATGCCCTCTTTGTCTGAAGCTGGCGCTCACTCAGATAACAATACTCCCCCTCCTTACGAAGAGCCCTCACGGAATGACAATGCCAACGATAGCTATCCTGGGTCTGGCGACATCTCTTCTAGCTATGTCATGAACGACAGAAGGCCCTTGATCTTCCGGAGTAACCCTGCAAATAACAGCTCCAGCGGCCGGAATATGGGTCGCAAGTGCAATTTCTCTCCACTTCATCTTGCGATCCTGGTCCTCGGAATAATTTCTGCTGTGCTGGCGGTCTCGCGGCTTCCGAACGTTGCACCTCAGCCTGCAGCGCAGGCCCGCATCCGGGACGAATGGGACAACGAGGTCCACGCACACGAGGCTCTTCGTGCGGATTGGGCGCGCGAGCGCGAGGAGATATTATCTCTGCGTGCGGAGCTTGAGCGCGATAGAGAGAATTGGGAATGTGAATACGTCGCACAGGTGCAGCGCCGCCAGGAAGAGCAGGTGGAATGGGACAAGGAGATCCAGGCACACGAAGCTCTTCGTGCGGATTGGGCACGCAAGCGCGATTATGTAGAAGCTTTGCGTGCGGACCTGCAGCGCGAGAAGGCGGAGTGGAAGCGTCAGCGCGCTGCGGAGAAGCGCCGCAAGGAAGACGAGCTTGCGCGCGTGCGTGCCGGGTTCCAATGGGAGGACCTCACGCCGGATCAGCGCTGTCGGGGGCACAACGCCCGGGGGTATACCGCACGGCTTGCAAATGTTCCGAGGTCGTATGATCCCGTTCAAGCATGCAAGGAGACCGCCATCGAGTTCCCGGGAGCGAAGATAAAAGGCCGTCCACTGAAGTGCGAGGACCGAGTGCGTCATCTTTGCGAGTGCTCGATCTCCACTCTCATCTTGGCATAGGGCTGCTCCGGCGTATTTGGGTACTGGATCGCAGAATCCGGAGAGTCGATTTGTGCGACATACTTCAAAAACTTCGACGACAAGGTAAGTTTCCCTTTTATCATACAATTGACACGCTTAAGCTCCTTGTTCTCCATCAGGGCTGCACCTCCCCTGGATCTCGTCGTCGTGTGCGTGTCTCCTTTCTCTCCCTCACGGAATTGCCGATATACCTTTAATTTGTCCTTCAGCGCATCCAGTCCCGCCTTGAAAACCTCCAATCCGGAGACGACTGGCCCAAGATGTGCTCCACGACGCCGGCAACCTTCCGCCACCAACACTTTCCGAAGCCCGATACGTGCGATATTGTATGTCCTTGTGTTTCCTGGAACATGTAAGCTCCGTGAACTCTAACGTGAATCACATCATTTCTAGGGAATATTCGGGGTGTTGGGCGTATGGGAGATAAAGGACGAGAAGTGTTGATTGTCACCATTTCGGGTGTTCTGCCTATTCTCCTCATTTCGATGTAATCGCGAATCCTCTGCCATTCCACTCGCTTGCGTAATGGGCGTGAGCGTCACAGCCTGGGCTCTTAAACTCCACAATCAATCCCACTACAATTCGTCAACAGAGACCGAGTTCAGGAGTCCTATTCTTCGAGAAGGTTTAGATCGCCCTGCCAGCGCACCAAGAATTTGTTTTGGAAGCCACATGAAGTGGACGACGTTCAAGGGTTCCGCCCCACTGGTCGGTGTGCTGATTCGAGTTGGAGTCGAGGAATTGGTACACGAGGTAACCGTTGGCGCCATGTACTGGAGAAGGAAGCAAGCAGTGGTTAGTCAAATTTTTATAAGCGCAGCTGCGGGGAGAAGCTCACGTTCTATACCGTCGAAACCAGCCTCTTTGGCATTTATGGCAGTTTGCTTGAATTGCGCGATGATCGTCGTTGGATCAGAGATTTCGGTAGGCTGTGATTGAGGAATGCATAAGAAAGTGCTGTAGCTTGCGAAGGTTAGATCCCACCGTAACGTATCCGGGCTCTCCCGCGATGAAGGGGAATTTTCCACCACGCGCAGAAAGTGCGGAGGGAGCGTAGACGGGCTTATATGCAAGTCGGATTCTCACATTAGAGTCACATACGTTGTCTTACTAACCACACTGGCGGCAATCTGTTCGGGCGCATCGGGATGGCTAGCATGACCGACTGAGAAAATATCAGCTGCTGCTCAAGCAAAAGAAGATAAAATGAACGGACGATGCCGGGTTTATAGCTCGGAATTCAGAGTCCCTGTTGGATAAGAGGAGGCAGCACTGTCTCAGAGAAGCATGGCCCTGGTAACTTGAAAGGGTCAACACAAATATTCACACCGGACGAATGTGAGGCCGGGTGCAATACGACACTTGCATGACAGAGAAAACTGCCTACTAAAAAATCATCGATACACATTAGATACACTGACAGTACATAAATGTCAACCAAGCAAATCGTCTAGAAAATCTTGCATTTGCTCCTTCGGGTCTTTCGGCGGCGGTTCGCTCCCATCCGGCAGCGGTAGCGGCGGGGCCTCGGTATATGCAGGCTCTGAATGCAGGGGCAAGAAAGCGGTAAGCAAGTGCGAATAGGTAAATGCGCATACACACCTGCGCGCCGCTCACGTCCCGGTGTGACCGCAGCCTTGCGCAGCTTCTCCGACTTGGCGCGGAACCGCGTCTTTAGGTCTATCGCACATATAATCAGCAACACCGCGCAGGGAGAGTAGCGGGTGAGATTTAAAAAAGCACACACCCCAAATCGCCTCTGCCGCCGCCTTCTCGCGGCCCAGCTCGTCCAGCGCATCGTCCCACTCGATCTGCTCGACCTTCCCCTTTCTTGGCCTATTAGCGGGCTTCGAGGCCCCGCCCGAGGAGATATGCGCGAGGCTGTGGTCCACGTCGTCGTCGTCGGCGTCAGCGGGGGGCAGCGCCGCCGGCCCCGGCGCGTCGGATATGCGCTGCCGCTCCAGAAATGCGGACAGATCCACCTCGGGCTCGACCTCCGGCTCCCCTTTGCACAACATTAAGCAATCCTCATCGCCCGTCGAACGCAGAGCACAGACCATCCGACCCAAGCTCCGGCTCCGGCTCCACATACCGATCCGCGTTCGTGCCAAGCTGCCGCCGCGCGAACTGCTGCGCCAGATCCGCCTTGCGTTCCGCCGCCTCCTCGTCGTCGTCGTCGTCGGGTCCCTCGCCCTCGAGGAGCAGCCGCGTCCCGAATTGCGCAGGGCGCCCAAGCCCCCGACCGCGCCCCCGCGCGCGGAGGTACTTTCCCAGGCCACCACGCGACTTGCCTCGCCCGCGCCCGCGCGCGGGCGCGGTGGGGGGCGGCGTCACGGTGCTGGATGGGCCGGGTTCGGACATCGTAGGAGGTGAGAGGGTGTTTGTGACGTCACTGTCACACACGCCCGAATGTTGGGACAACCGTTTTGTTTTTCAGGGTAACATGCCAAAAAATCGGAAAGAAAAAAATCAGGAAAGTCATCCATTGTGTGGGCTATAATACACAGTTTTATTTCATCACATCGCATTTCATAACGTCAACAGCACAGCGCCGCCACCGCCGCCACCCCCAGCACCACATAATACAGCACCAGCAGACACACCACGGGCTTGAGGAACACGCGCGCGAGCCCGTACACGGACAGCGTGATGAAGAAGAGGTACCACAGGCCGAGCACGATGAGGGGGTGGTACCACCGCGCGTCGGGGCACGCGTCGATGTCGTGGTGCGCTGGAATTTGTGTTTGTGGTGGGGGCCGCGGGGGGGGAGGGGGCGGGGGCCAGCGGTAGGACGCGGGGTCGGGCCACTGCGTCGGGGCATTGGATTTCGCTTTGGGCGACGATGAGGGAGGTGGAGAAGGAGGCGAAGGGACGTCCTCGGAGCGGAGGGACGGGAACGGCAGCGGGGCGTCGCCGTCCTCCGCCATGAGGCACGCCGCGAGCTCCGCGCGGTTCATCGCGCACAGGGGGACGAACGTCGGGTACTCCGGGACGGGGATCTGCGAAAGTGAGCCATGAGCTAGTGAGCGACGGGCGCGAGGGGGTGGGTGTACGACGCACAGGCGTTTGAGGAACGTCACGGCAAAGCGGCGCGCTGCCCACGGAGAGACACTTCGTTCTCCGAGTCGGCACAGCCGCGGCGGGGAGCGCCGGCGGTGCGCTGTGCGTGCGCCGCAGCCCGGGGAAGGACGGTGTGCGCTTGCGCACGGTCGACCAGAGCTTCAGCGGGGAGATGCGGGACGGGGATTTTGGGGTGGGGGCGGCGATTTTGCTGCTTTTGGTGGGGGCGACGAGCTGGAGGGCGCGCCGCCAGCGCGCGCGGCGGGGGGTGGATGGCGGTTGCGGCTGTTCTACGGAGGGCGGCGGCTGGGCGGGTGTGTGAGTTTGAATGCCATGCGTGAGGAGGAGTGGATGTGGGGTGTACTTGCCATTGCGATGATGTCTGCGGAGGCAGGATGTGGGTCGGCGGCGGGCGGCAGCATGCCAGCATACACCAGCCACGCTTCGACCTTCTGTTGCGGAATTCGCGTCAGCACCAATTGCACAATCCACAAGTGGCACGACGTACTTTTTGCGCCTCATTCGGACCACAGGGAAGCTACACGAAGAATCACGAATCAGCTCAGTGGCACAGTCAACCAAAAAAAAATAGAAACGCGCACATCAGGATCGCACTCGCCCGTAATCGCGCAGCGCACGCGGTTCTCCGCCCAGACGACGCGCGCGTGCTCGTAAGTCTCCGCGATCATCGCCTGCATAAGCAGTCCCGCGGTGGCATCGCACCGACGGATGGGGTCGGGCGGGCCCTACGACACTCGGTCAGCATAATGTAAGGTGGAGAGCGAGGGAAGCGTACCGAGACGGTGTTCCGCCCGATCGTTATCCTTCTCTGGGGTGCCGACATCTTCAGATTTGGAAGGGAAGCTCGACGCGGTGGTGGGGGTGGTTAAGGCACGAGAATAATAAGCAATAAACAATAAGCAGTTTAGAGGGGGGTGGCGCGGGCGAGCGGACGAGCGTCGTGGAGGAAGAGCGAAAGGGCGTGCGAGCCCCATGCCATTCCGTGGGCCAGCTTATATCCCACGTCCGCACACTGCTATGTTCAAGCGCTACCTTTGACCGCCGAAAAAGGTAATTCCTGCTTGCGCCGAGCAATGCACGTGGAGTGCGCATTGTTCTCGATGGGGAACGCGCCGGTGTGGCCAGGACTGTAAGTTTGGATTGATGGGCGGTGCCGTTCGCGTCGTACAGGGTGGGTTCTTTGCAAATTGCCAGTGCCACTGGACAAAGCGTCTGATGGAACGCGTACACTTGCAGGATCCTGGTCTCTCGACAAAGCGTGTTGATGGAACAAGCCCCGCCAATAGTTACGTGGTGTTAGGCAGTCTCTGTTGGGCCTCTCGCGACTTCATCCTGTTGATATCGTTCGAGGAGTGTAAGAATTCGCAAATCTCCCACGAGAGCTGGGCGCTCCCCCTATCTCTCCTATCGAGCGCGCGGGTACTTATAGGTTTCGTCCTGCCCAGTTCACAAAAGCCACTCGTCGGAGGAGGGCTCGAGGATGTCGAGTGGTACGGAGAAAAGATGTTTCGGAAGATGTCGGAGATAGTCGCAGGTGATTGCATTATGACGTAAACCATTGTTCAAGTTCCAGCCTTCCATCGACAGCATTGAAGAGGGGATATTCGGTCAGGCATGCATGATCAATTGCAAAGGTCGAGAACGTTTGGTTATTTTAAATTTAGTTTAGTGCAATGCCACAATGCCACAACTTTTTTGTCAAATGGCTGATGGTCTAGTGCCACCGAGTGGCACTCAGTCCTCAAGTCATACTTGTTCGTTCCAACGGCTAGATTGGATTTCAGCAAACCATAAAAAAACACATATACAGAAAGTATTAATTTTGCTTCAAAAACACAGCGGTATACGCCGGGACGACGATGTAGCTGCTCGAGCTAATAGTAATCGTCGTCTGTCCACCAAAAAAAAACGCGTGAGAGAAACCAATCAGCGAAATTGGCGTCGACAAAAGTGGACCGAATACGCACCTGCCACTTAGCAATACCGGCCTCACCACCAAAGTGGCGCATAAAGTACTTGCCGAACGGCAGATTCGCGAGGTCAAACCCAAGCGGGGTGCCCGGGTTCTTGTTCACGATCACGAGCGTGAGCTTCCCGCCCTGCGTGCCCGCATACACGCCCTGTGTGTCCGGGTTCGGCGTCGCGAAGTTCACCTGCGCGCTCGAGTTCCCGAAATACGTGCCGAACCTGCAACGGCGGGCTCAATGTGAGGTGTTATAATTATATCTGGGAATAAAACTGACCCGCGGTAAAGCCAATACGCCAGCCCCACCGGCCCCATCTCGTCCGGCGTCACCCAGTACGTCGCGGCGTCGAGCCGCTCCCGCCCGAATATGCCGAGCGCGTCGACGGCGAGCAGCCCGCCCGTGATGTCCGTGTCCGCCTGTGCGGACCACTCGCTCACGCTCAGCTTCGTGCCCGGGTAGTTGATATCGATCAGCGTGCGGAAGCGCGGGATGAGCGACACGACCGTCGGGTTCCACTGGTGGTTCTGCGGGCTCTGCCCGACCCACGACTCGTCGACGTATGAGGTGTCCTGCCGGCACGTCGTCAGCAACTTACATCCAAAGCGCAGTCAATACACTAAGTATGTATGAGACTTACCCACAGAGAGCGCGACATGCGCAGGCGCAGTGCCTTCGCCGCATCGTCGTTCGCGCTCGTGTCCGGCTGGAAGTAGTAGTGGATGTCGAGGTAATCGAGCAGCCTTTTGCCCGCCTTCGTCTCCTGCAGCTTCATCTGCGCGAGGAACCACGGCAAAAAGTCGATGTTGTTGTGCGCGGCGTTGTCCGAGTACCCGACCTCGCTCGTCCAGTCTGCAGAGTCACAATCCCATATGTAAGTCGAAATGAAACGAGCAAGGGAATTTGTGATGCGCACAGAACCACCAGGAGCACGTCGACGGCGCGGCGACGAGCACGTGCGGCAGCGCCGTCTTGGCCGCAAGAGAGGTGTTCACGACCCTCGCGAGCTCCTCGTCGTAGTTGATCAACCTACCCTCACACCAAACCAAATTAGACCCTCACACTAACCATGAAGTACAAGGACAAAAGCGCAACACGTACACGGGGTGCATATCCTGATGCGTATTGCTCGCAATCTCAATCTCGTTGTCCACTGCGATTATCGTGGGCTTGTGCGCGAGCCCCGCGAGCCACGCAGCCGCCATGCTCGTGTTCCACGGCGTATACGCGTTCGTCTGGTGCGGCACGGGCGTGACGTACGAGCCGTTCGGGAAGAGGCCGTTGCCCGCGTTCGAATTGAAGGGGTCGGAGGACTGTTGCACTGCGTTACGAGGTGTGGAATTGAGTATAGTATATTGAGGGGGAAGCAAGGAGAAGGAAGAAGGGAGACTGACGAGGGTATTCGGTCATGGGGTAGGAGTAAGACGTCGCGTCCTTTGCCACCCAGTCGAGGCTGTGAGACGGTCAGGCATTGTTTCAGAGGATGAATGGGGCAGACGAGATACACACGCGGGTACGGTCAGGAACGAGTGCGAGCCTGCGCCGGCCACCCACCCAATCCAGTCGTCTGCGCTTGGCGGGTCCGAGACGCGGTTCTCGAAATACTAGAAGATTCAAAAAGTAAGATCAGCCACCGGTTTTTCGAGGCGGGTGTGGGCACGAATGTCCCAGTTCCACGGAGAAACCCAAATGAAGGCAAATATCCCCAAATTCCAGGAATCTGATAGTTCTGTAGCCCGATCCATGCCAGGTATACCCAAAACCACTCAACAAATGGGAAAAACTCCCCGCCAAAAAAAAAAGAATTGACACGCGAAACACCACGCACCCAATCAGCCCCCGCATTCGTGAACTGCCCCGCCGGGTTATAGGCCGTCACGGCGTTCCCGCCCCAGCGCGACATCGTGATGCCGAGGTCTTGGATGTACGACGCGCTCGTGGGGAAGTTCACGCCGTAGATGTGCGGGTCAATCGGGAAGTTGACTTGCTGCACGATGCTGGGTAGGATGGGCAGGATGAGTCTTGGCGAGGGGGAGAGACGGTCAAGGCGCACCTGGCGTACTGCACCGCAGGGAGCGTGAAGTTGAACGTGCTGCTGCCGGCGGTGATGAGGAGCGTCCCGGGGACGAAGGTGCTCGCGAGCGTGAGGTACGTGATGGACTTGGACGGCGTGCCGGCGGGGACGTAGGTCGTTTTGTTGGTGATTCCGACGGTCTACGTTGCATGATGTATAAGCATACGATACGTGCAAGAGAACTGATTGCGTACCTTCCCATTGAGCTTAACCGTGATGTTGGACAAATCGACGGCACCCTGCGTAGTGACGCCGATCGTGTTCGCAGCCAGCGGCTCCGCGCTGAGGAACTCGGGTGGTATGATGATGGACTACGCACAAGTCGGTTGGGAGAATATTCCGGGATTGATGTGGATGGAATACGTACCTGCACAACAAAAATATTGTCGATGTGGTACTAAAATAGAGTGATCCTATTAGTTCGACCATAGCCAAAAATGGCGGGTTGTTAAACTGGCGCTTACGACGTCTCCGTTTCCGCCAGCTTGGAAGGTGATACGATCCCAGGTGCCGTTGCCCTTCACGAGAAGGGAAAGAAATTTGAATTTAGATTCAATGAGGGAACTAAATTAGGGTGATGTATACGTACCAAAGTAGCACCACTCCCCGGGAGATCGTTAAAATTGATCAACAGCGAGGTGAACGCGCCCGCAGTGATGCTCGTGCTCAGAGACGAGAGCAAAATATTCGGTGAAGTCGTCCCATCGACACTCGACGAGATCGAGATCGTCAAGTCCGGCTGGTCGCCCTGCAGCGTAGCCCACGTTGAGCACCAAGTCACCAAATCGCTCTTGGCTGTTTGATATTGTCCTTACCGCGATGTCAAAGCGCAGCCCCTGGTACGTCGGGAACGTCCCCTCGAGCTTGACGGAGAGCGCGGAGTACGCGGTGGAATTGACCAGAATGCTGCTGCTCCCTTCGAATAGGTCCGTCGCGGCAAAGTTGAAGTCGCTGCCCCAGCTCCAGTTTTCCCAACCGGCTGCCAGCGCAGCATCGGTGTATACTGTGATATCATCCGCGGCGGCGGGGCGCAGCGCCCATGTGGCGAGCAGCGCGAGTTGCAAGAGGGCCCGAAGCATCGTTAGCCTGGCTCGTCAGGCTTCCACAGCACAAGAATGCAGTGTACTTAAAGCAGGCCAGAGTGTGCTGGCCGGCAGAATCGCGGCGTATTCAAGAGCTGTTCCGACGTTCATCCAGGCAATATCCAGGAGTTGCGAAGCCAGGCTAGGATGGACTTCGGGTGAAGGCACGCTACTGAGCTCACTGAGGTCACCCGTGGCAGGCCTTCTGACCAGTTTTGAGTACAACAGTTTGTGGTTCGGAGGTTCTGAACCCACTCGGGGCCGAGATCCTAATATGGGAGGAAGTCAAGGAGAGATATTCGGGGTTTTCCGCGACACAACCTGTTTCCAAGAGGCGCGTGATCTCTGGATCTTGGCCAACGTTCCCACGACCTACCCACCCCCCGAAGTGTTTGGTCGATACAAATATCGGCAATACCGCTGACAACGATGAAGCTTTCAAATATACTAAACACATTGCAGGATCCTGATATAGGGTACAAACTAGACTATGCTAGACCGCAGGAGGATCTTTATTAGCTTTCGAGAGACTTTGTTAAGTGCGGAAATTGCCGGGCTCGCTCGCGTGGCTTGATCAAATGCCAACATCGGCCGATCAGTGCGATCACTCACCTCTTGCCTGTTTCTAGTCTCGTTTTTACCACGGCGCTCTGATCGTAGCTCGCTTATTACGTAATTGCGGAGTTCGAACTGAGGTCACGAAGCCACTTTCATGCGGGACGCGATATTTCATAGGATCTGCATGCAGACTGACCTTGAATACCTGTGTACGAAGTTATGTCTCTTCAAAATCTCCAAAAATGATCTTGAATTCAGTGGAGGGAGACCTCGACTTAGTCATGTGATTGTTCGACAGCCCGCCCCAAAATAAATAGAAAGTGCCTCAAAATGGATTTGACAAAGCCAGAACAGTGCTAGGGGTCATTATTAGTAATTCTGCCAGGATTCCATCCTTTTCAAAACTCTGGGAGGCAAAAACAAAGGCGCCGGGGATTTGAGGCGTGAGACTTGAACTCCGCGATTACGTAATACGCGAGCTACGCCCCACAGACTTCAACAAGCGAGGTACGAGCCTGCGGCCACGCATCGCGGAAGTTTTATCGGGCCTCTCCCTAACACAGATTCCACACGGTGTGCCTCATGGTCAGGCCTCCAATACCAATATCCAGGGGAGGAATCAGATACCGACCAGATAGTTGGAAGCTTTACGAGCTGCTCTGCTCCGCGCTGGAGATCGCACCCCTGATCAAAGACCTCCTCATTGGCATCTGGGGAGATTCAAGGATCTTGGACGACCGTGCCCTTCACCTGCTCCTCCTGCTGCTTACTCTCCGGCGCCTATCGATCCTACACGAATCTGTGCACAGCGGCGCCCCTATCCAGTACAGTATGGACTGGACGCACCTCGAGCACATAGTCAAGGCTGCGCTCATGTAGGTCTTCACCTCACCCACCCGTGAAGCGGTGCACCCACGCGGGCTCCTCGTCGCCTCGCCCGTGCAGCTTCTCGAGATCTTCAGTGCCGCACCCGCCCTCGTGGACTTGACACTGTCTGGCGTGATTTTTTTGCACAATGTGCACCACGATCCGTGGCCCGCTGCGCGAAAGTGGCAGCTCCGCCTGCGCTACCTTGCTCTCTACGACATCCACCACCGCGCCATCTGCGGCTACTTTTTGCACCCGCAAATCGACCTCAGTGGCGTGCGCGTCGCCACGATAGCCTGTGCCCCCCCCCCGACAGCCATGCACTGAACGAGGCGCTGCTGGTGTGCCCGTCCATCGAGCACCTCACTATCTGCGGCGTGTCCCCCTCGCCCCGCGGCTAGCGCGTATCACGCTAGCCACAATTATCGAGGCAGGTGATGCAGCGCAGTGGACGGCCGTCGGCGCGGCGCTCGCGGCAGGCCCGCTCCACGGCAGCGTGAAGTGCCTCAAGATCAGGGGCCTGGACATGACGACTCGGCCCCAGCCCGTTCTGTCCAACGATTGGACTGCATCGATCAGAGAGGGCCTTCCGTCGCTGACAGGACCGTTTACACCTTCTGAAGACCCTTTCATACCAGCCCGGAATGGTGAGGAGGGTTGGTACCTGAACGCGCAATCCGAGTCGCGGGTCGTGTTGGACCTTGAGTGTGCCTTGTCTCGCCTTGATCTCATTACCGTGTTCCATCTGATATAGTCCTGATCCACGTAGTCCTCAAGGCGGAATGGCAGAAGAAGATGGGTGAGAAGACGACGACTCTGCATCATGGGGCGGCATCGGGGGAATAATGTCGGATGTATTATCATGGCGTCTGCATGTCCAGCTGACAGCAACGTTGACTCGCCACAAGGTTCGCATGACTCCAGAGCCGATTCTGAATTTCTGCCCTAATCCGTATGCCGTCGAACTCCTAACCCTCTCCCTCATTCTCAAAGCAGATACAGGAACCGCCGTATAAAAAATGTTTTAGTTTACATAACCCTTGAGCGCATGAAGTTTATCTGAGGTGATGATCCCTAGCGTGAAAGGTTGGTAGGTAGCTAAGGGCCTGATCAGGTGCGCTCGAAAATATCGTGACATTGACTAAGAAAATTTGAAGAAAAAAATACTGTGGTACTAAAATTGGTACAAGTGCATAAGAATAAGTTAGATTGGATGCTCAGGGAAGGAGGCATGGTTAACAAGCCTTTTGTGGCCTATTTTGGCTCCCCAAAAAAATGTTTTGGTTGCCTGGGAGCGAGCCGCTCCACGGACCCGATCCGGCCCTATAGTATTATTTACATGGCACAGTCCGAATAACGAACACCGGTTTCCAGAAGTTGACCCGGTGCACATGAGATACACCATCACCCACGGACCACCCCACCTTCTAAACAACAAGTCATTCTCTATGCCCCACGGTAGTGTTGGAGGTGCAAACCGACATGCACCGGCATCTCCCGATGCAGTGATACATTTGATATTTGAACATACACAGTGTGCGCGGACATTTATCCTGACCGCGCAATATTATGCATACTTCCTTATCTCGCTGTAATTGTACTTACTGCCATATATGTTCTCATGGCTACTTGTGCCTCTTTCAGTTATATGTACTCAGTGTTATACTTAAACCGTAGCCCAAAGCTGAATTAAATATGGTTCTCTGTGAACATCCCCCTCCCTAAAGTCTCACCTGTTCCACAGGTTATGGGCCCCGCGCCAAATCTAACTCCACAAACACATCTATATTCGAACTCTTGCGCTACGTACACACGATGTCTTCCAACAACGCGAAACTCGGCGAATACTTCCTGCGCATTCCGAAATGCGAGGCCGATGGCACCAACTGGAGTGTTTATAAATATCGCTTCACCTATGCAGCCGACGCTGCTGGATTGGCAGATCATTTGGACGATACGTACCTTCCTCCCACTCCGCTCACGCCGCCTGCAGCGAGTCCGCCGACTCAAGCGGAACTTGATGCCATCGACGCGCACGACAAGGCTACTAAAGCCTACAAGGCTGGCCAGGCTGTCGTCAAGCAGGCCATCGCGTCGACAATTCCGGACGCGCTCTTCTTGCGCTTCAAGGACACCAAACGCGCCGCGGAGCTGTGGAAGAAGATTTCAGAGGAGTTTGAGAAGAAAAGCAAGATGGTTACCGTGGATTTACGCCGCAAGCTCCAAGATGAGCGTTGCACCGAGACTGGGGATGTGAGAGCTCACCTCGCAAAGTTGCAGACACTTCGCGTGGATTTAATCGGCATGGGCGCCGACCCGGGCAATGATAATTTCACCGCCATAATCCTCGGCTCGCTCCCACCCTCGTACGAACCGTACCTTTCTGCGATCACGGCGACATCCACATTGCTCGCCCAAACCTTGTCACCTGACGATCTCATTCGCGGCCTCAACGAGGAGGCCGATCGCCGTGCGCTCAAACAGAAGTCCAAGAAGGACGACCGTGACATTGCGTTCTCCGTGGGAGAACGTAAAGGAGGCCGTAGAGGCGGCCAGAAGTCCAATGTGGAGTGCTACAACTGCCACAAAAAGGGACACGTCAAGGCGGATTGCTGGGCGAAAGGCGGAGGCAAAGAGGGGCAAGGGCCGAAAGGAAAAGGGAAGGGGAAGGGAAAAGCGCGCGAGAATGCGAACACCGCCACTGAGAAGGACGATGACGGCGTCTGGATGGCGCAGGTGGAAGCAAACCTGCAGGCCTTCCAGGAAGAGTGGGCCGGGCTCACTTCCAGCAAAGCCGCGCAACACAGTGCGTGGCTATCCAACTACGACGATGATGAAGACTTTTTCGAGGCTGAAGGAGATGGCATCATTAGCGAGTTGGAAACAGCCTCTATTCCGACAATGGAGAACTTACTGGCGACGGCGAATTGCGCCGTGGGCGAAACGAGCGATAGCGGCTCCGAATACTCGCCTTCGGAGCTCGACGGGATCGCGTATTTCATGCGGCTTCTTGGAGAACCTGACTCGGACGATGAAGAAGACCACGCAGACTCACTTCCGGATTTGGAGGCTGGGAGTAACATCGACAGCGACGTTGATTCGATGCCGGACCTTCAGAGCGTCTCCGCGTCGGAGGACAGTGTTTTCGAGGACATACCGGATCTGCAAAGCATGTCAAACTCGACGGAGGATTTTTCTGACTTGAGGAAACCTCGCGTGATGGACCGGACCGCCCGCCGCAATGTGCGGATGATATTGCCGATTGGCTCGAAATCACTGTAAATGAATGGCTCAGTAACGTGGAAGACCCCGAGGAGGGGAACCTTACCTCGTCTTTTGACTCCGCCATGCTCGCCAATGAAGGCGGCACTCCCAACGTCGAGACGGAGCTCTACGACTCGGGAGCAACACGTCATATGTCCCCATACCGACATCGTTTCGTAAATTACACGTCGATCCCCCCGAAATCAATTACCGCCGCGGACAAGGGCACGTTCATGGCTATTGGGCAAGGCGACATGCGAATCAGTATTCCAAATGGCAAGAATATGACGACAATTCTCCTCAAAGGAGTTTTGTACGCGCCGAAATTGGGACTCACCCTGGTTTCCATCAGTAAAGTTACTGATGCACGGTTCTCCACGCTGTTCCGCGACGACGTCTGCAGGATCTTTGATGAGAAGAAGAAGCTCATAGGGACTGTGAAGAAGGTGAATGGATCTTACCGGGTTCATCACGACGTGCCAGCGGAAACAGCTGCCAGCACGACGGAAACTGTCTCTGTCGAGGAGCTGCACCGGCGCATGGGCCATATCGCACCGGACGCTGCTAACCGGCTCGTCAAAAACGAGTTAGTCACTGGAATTAAATTGGACGAGTCCACTCACATCTACTCCTGTGATTCGTGCCGCTACGCCAAAATGACGCGTAAGCCGGTTTCGAAGGTCCGCAAGGAGAAACGCGCCGATGCGATGGGCGATATGATCCACGCGGACGTCTGGGGACCCTCACCGATGGAGACTATCAATCGGCGTGAGTATTACTGCAGCTTTACGGATGATCATACCCGCTGGTCACGTTTGTACTTGCAGCGTGCCAAAGACAACACGTTTGAGTCGTATCAGGCGTTTGAAGCCTGGCTGCTGGTACAATTCGGCGTCAGGATCAAGAAACTCCATTCGGATCGCGGTGGGGAATTTTGGAGCAACGAATTCGACGCGCACCTTGCTAAAAATGGCACGGAACACAGTTTTACCGTCCACGACACCCCCGAGCACAACGGTGTTGCGGAGCGTCTCAACCGCACAATACTGGAGCGTGTTCGCGCTATGCTGCACGCTAGCGGACTGCCCAAATTCTTGTGGGGCGAGGCCGTGGCGCACGCGGTCTATTTAAAGAACGCACATCAACGCGCGCATTGGATGGTAAAACACCGTACGAGATGGTCTACAAGCGCAAACCCAATCTCGCACGACTCCCTGAGTTTGGTGCGAAGGTGTGGGTCCATGATGCGAAGGACTCCAAGATTGGTGGACGCGGGAAGACTGGCTTCTGGGTCGGATACGACGAAGTCAGCAGCGGGCACCGGGTTTACATCGAAGGGAGGCGCACCGTTGCAGTGGAACGAGCGTCAGGCTCATAGCGACGACGAGCTGGTGCCGATGCCAGCCGAACTGCAGATTGAGGGGGAGAATGAGGAAAACAATCAGCCTTCGTCTGGAAATTCAAAGCCAAACACGCACCAGACACCTCCTACGGCCATTTCCACCCCTCCTGCTACTGCAAACCCAGTTCCAGCACCTGTGACACCTCGCACGCCACCTCGTTCAAAGACCACGCTCCCTGCCTCACCGTCCATCGATAAACTCGCGCAGGAATTGGTGAGAATGGATCCTCTCGGCGCGGATTTTGAAGGCCAAGACGTCGAAGAAGCTCCAGCGGGACGTGGACAGCGCGTCCGCAAGGCCTCGGCATATTTGAGAGCGCTCCAGAGTGGCGCAGGGCAGACGAGCAATCGGCCGTCTGATCCAGGGGTGCCGAAAGGCATGCAAGCGCCTGCGGTACCCAAGACAGTCGAAGAAGATTTGGCCACCTACGCAGGAATTTCCGAGGATTGGGAAATGGTGGATGTAATCGAGCACGGCTTGGCCGCTGCGACAGCGGACTCGGAGGCGTTGGATCCTACGTTCGAGGAGGCGAAGAGGAGACCGGACTGGCCCCATTGGGAAGCGGCGATCAAGGCGGAATTAGCCGCGTTGAAAGCCGGGGAACGTGGGACGTGGTTGAAAGGTCAGCGAATCGCAACGTTGTGGACGCCAAATGGGTCCTACGCGTCAAGAAGAACGCTGCCGGCAAATCGACAAGTACAAGGCGCGACTCGTGGCTCGCGGCTTCACCCAAGTCCACGGTGTCGATTACTACGAGACATTTGCTCCCACGGCCAAAATAGCCTCCATCCGACTTCTACTCGCAATTGCGGCGCGCAACGACTGGAATGTCGACATGTTCGACTTCAACAGCGCATTTCTCAACGGCAAACTCGACCCCGAGGAGCTCATCTATATGGAGCAACCCCCTGGTTACGAGACGGCAGACCGTGTCAAGCACGTCTTGAAACTCAACAAGGTGCTGTATGGTTTGAAGCAGGGCGGACGTCGGTGGTACGAGACCCTCAGCCATTCTCTCGGTGAGATTGGCTTCACGCAATGCGAGGCTGACCACGCCATCTTTTACACGCGCGACAACGGACATCTTGTCATCATGGCAATCCATGTTGATGATTGCACCATCACGGCCAGCTCCCCAGAATTGCTGGAGGACTATAAGACGTGTATCGGCGCGTTATTCAAGATGACGGACCTCGGGTCCGTCTCCTGGCTACTCGGCATCGAAATCACTCGGAACCGCCAGGCGCGCACGATTTCGCTATCCCAGCAATCTTACATCAAGTCAATCTTGCAACGGTTTAATTTTGCCGACTCGAAGCCGGTTGCAATGCCCATGGACCCAAATGTCCAGCTCAGCTCGGAGCAGTGCGCTATAAGCGTACGCGACATCGCCGCGATGAAGCGCGTCCCTTACCGCGAGGCTGTGGGTTCACTCATGTGGGCTGCAGTTGGGACGCGTCCTGACATCGCATTTCCTGTTGGGGTTCTGTCAAAATTCCTTGACAACCCTGGGCCGGCTCACTGGGAAGCCGTCAAGCGCGTATTCCGCTACCTTCAAGGCACGAAAGACTGGCGACTCACATACGGCGCGGGGAAACCTGGGTTGGAAGGGTTTTCTGATGCGGACGGGATGTCCCAGGAACACAGGCGCGCAATCTCTGGCTATGCATTCATTATTGACGGAGGTGCTATTTCTTGGAGTTCCAAGAAGCAGGAGCTCGTTACGCTCTCGACTACGGAGGCTGAATACGTCGCGATGACTTATGCCGCGAAGGAGGCCATTTGGCTCCGTCAACTCATCGCCGAGTTATTTCGCCCACTCGAGCACCCCATCACCCTGCACGGCGACAATCAATCTGCCATCGCGCTCGCCTATTCCGACATAGGCCAGTTCCACGCTCGCACAAAACACATCGACATCCGCTATCATTTTATCCGCTATGTGATTGATAACGGCTCTATTCGCCTCGTTTATTGTCCCACCAACGACATGGTTGCCGACACTCTCACCAAGGCTCTACCGAGCTTCAAGGCGAAACATTTCGCATCGGCCCTCGGACTCTGCTCGGTTTGAGGGGGAGTGTTGGAGGTGCAAACCGACATGCACCGGCATCTCCCGATGCAGTGATACATTTGATATTTGAACATACACAGTGTGCGCGGACATTTATCCTGACCGCGCAATATTATGCATACTTCCTTATCTCGCTGTAATTGTACTTACTGCCATATATGTTCTCATAGCTACTTGTGCCTCTTTCAGTTATATGTACTCAGTGTTATACTTAAACCGTAGCCCAAAGCTGAATTAAATATGGTTCTCTGTGAACATCCCCCTCCCTAAAGTCTCACCTGTTCCACAGGTAGCGCCTAGAAAACACCAAGAACCAAGAATGCATTACGTAATTTCAGTGAAACGGACATCCCCTCAGAGGATACACAGGAATCGCGTAAACACGAGGTACCAGTCGCATGCGCACTCGGTCACGCTCGCCGCCAGATTTGCCTTTGCCCAGTCGAAAATCGCGAGACGATAATCATCCCCTGAGTTCCGGCAGAACTCAAGGTAGAAATCCCACGCCGCTACTGCTTGCACCCTTTCCATCTCCTGCGGCTCCGAGTCCACTTCGAGCGACGAGAACAAGCCAATAAAGACGACATAACGCGCCCCCGGTACCAGGAAATTCGTACAACTTTGTACCAGTTGATATTTTCCCCTTGCAGCCGTATCTCCATCTTCGTTCCTCTTCTTTCATCCCTCGTGTGATGCTCCGCTGCCGGATTTGCACAGCGGCAGGTTCCTCGATGCACCCCGGGTTAATTTGCACATGTAATTTTCGAAGGCCTATTTTCCACGCACGTTAGGCGATTGAATAGATCGCGTGTGTTACCTGCCTTAAAAATGGAATGAAATTACGAGGAAAGGAGAAGAAAAATGCAGCCAGGTCTCTCTGTGCAGGCGCTGGCAAGGCTCGTCGGCAAACCAAAACTTCAGTTGGAAAAATTGAGAACGTTGCGAGTATACAAAGGTTGACATTGACATTGCGACTCAGAGACTCTAAGTACAGGGGGGAAGAAAAATGCGGGCGTGCACTGTCGTAACTAACTGTAACTATAGCTAATAGGAAGACCAGCAATACACGAGGGAATGAGATATCAAATTGGATGAGTGAGGGCATGTATGGGGGTGACGAGCAGTGGCATATGCGTATAAGTATCGTATCGGGCGGAGACATGAGACGTGCGTGCGTGCATGGACATAATGCTAACAGACGAGCGTGCTTTTGCGTTTTGCGTTTTCTTTCCTTGGCTTTTTGCATTTTACATGCTTGGATTAATTTTCTGCGCACCTGCGTCAGTATTACGACGTGCGATGCCGGCCCACTCACCCCTCCTAAAAGAACTCACCCTCACACCCCACGACATACTACACCCGTCTCAGCGCCAACATGCGATACAGCGCGTTCGCCTCCTCGAAGCGCGCATGCCGCAGCGCAAAGTGCGCCATCGCGGCCGTGTCCGCGTCCGAACCCGCGTCGACGATGCCGAGCTTGAGGAGGGACGCGTAGAACCTGCAGAGCTGGGGAGGGGGTCAGCGTGTGATTGAGATATGAAAGCGCCGGGGGATTGGGTGGGTCGGAGGGCATGATGGGTTCAGCGGACGAAAGAAGGAAAGAGAGCAGAGAGGAAAAGAAGTGTAAAAACAAACGGCTCGCAGAGACAGAACGAAGGTATGTTGTATTGGGTTGCATCGGCGAGGAAGAAGGGAGGGGATGGAAAAAATCAACTCACATGCCTCACACCCCTTGCCCACGCGTCCCCGCCCATACCCCCACCGTAGTCCCCTCCCAAGTCCGCACGCGCGTCCTCCGCAGCCGCATCCAGCGCCCGCAACGCTCTCCGTCACGAACCGCCCGAGCACCTCCGCGCGCACGAGCGCGCCGACGGTCGTGGGCGCGGTGGGGTCTGTGTTGTTGTTGTTATTATTATTATTATTATTATTATTGTTAGCAAGTGAGGGTGGCGTACCGTTCGCGCCGTTGGTAGCAGGCGTAGGAGTAGGAGTAGCCCCACCAAGCGGCGTCCCATCCCTCAACAAGCGCCCGAGAAAGTCGAAAGTGGGCAGCGTCGGCGGGAGGTACGCGAGGATGTCGAGGTAGGGCGAGGGCGGGTAGCCTGTTGCTTCCGCTCTTATTTCTGACTCTACACCTGCTCCTTCACCAGGGTGCGACGAAACGGGGGCAGAAGCGGAAGAAGAAACACCGCGCGGCGGACACGAGAGGAGCGCGACGAACAGCGGGTGCGCGAGGCCGGGGTTGTGCGCGATGACGGGCGCGAGGTCGGGCGTCGCGATCATCGCGGAGGCGGCGAGCGCGGGGAGGTGCGGGGTGAGGTGCTGGGGTGCGTGTCGTGGAATCGCAGGTGAAGAAGGGTTGCGGGTTGCGTTTTGGATGGAAGTGGAGTGTGCATAGAATGGGAGTTGAATGCGTGTCGGATGGAAGGAAGGGCAGGTACGGGCGGGGAGGGGTGGAGGGCGAGGTACGCGAGTGGGGTGGGGAATGAGAGAGGGCCGCATGAGATGGTGCGGAGGGAAAGGGAGAGATATATAGGAGGAGAAGAATAAACGACAACAAAATCGAAATAAACATCCGGCGAAACGAAAAGAAGGCAACAGACGAGAAGAGGAGAGAAAAACACAACCGGTAAGCGCGCATACAGCAGTAATTTTTAGCGAAGCCGACGCACCCGCTGCTCCGCAAGCGACAGGACGCGCTCGCGCGCGGCGAGAAGAAGGCACATCGCGTGCGCGACGGCCTCCGCACGCTCGTCCTCTGCGCGCGTTATCGTGCGCGGCGCGAGGGGCGCGGGGGTGGTGGTGCGTGGGGTAGAGGCGTAAGAGGTGGTGTACG
Organism: Mycena sp. CBHHK59/15; assembly: GCA_029204085.1. Classification (NCBI taxonomy): domain Eukaryota; kingdom Fungi; phylum Basidiomycota; class Agaricomycetes; order Agaricales; family Mycenaceae; genus Mycena; species Mycena sp. CBHHK59/15. The sequence goes on from JARGXW010000592.1 coordinate 45,080, forward strand.
TTGTGTCGTCTCTGTAGACGCGTTCAGTTAATCAATGTATATGGATTGAGAAAACGGGAGACAAGGCGAGGAGATGAAGTAAAGAAAGATGAAGGAGGGAACAGGGACGCACGGGTCGGAAGCAGCACGATACAGCGTATCGTCGAGAATTAGTTTAGTCGCTCTAAAGTTGGGGGGCAACAGCGAGCGCGCCAGTGCGCTCGGCGAGTACGGGCCGATCTGCGCGCCGCCATCGATATCAGCACACGGAGGGGCGCCGCATGGCACGCACATCGTCGCCATCGCCCTTGAGGATCTTCCAGAGGACCCAGACAAGCGGCTCGTTCGGCGCGACGGCGCCGGCGTCAGCGACCGCGAGGGCGGCCGCACGCTCGCGGACGAAGGTGACGAGCAGCACGGACTTGAACGGGTTGATCGCGATCGGGTGCGGGGCGTACAGCGCGAAGAGGAGGAACGAAACGAGGATGCGCTCGGTGAGCTGGATGGGGCCGATTAGCAATCGCAATCAGCGGATGGCGGTGGGGATACCTCGGAGGACGTCGGGGGATCGAGGACGGGGAGCAGCGCGTCGAGCGCGAGCTGGAAGGTGGACGTGTGCTGAGCGAGGCGGGCGAAGGCGGGGGTGGCGGCGGAGCATGGGTACGACGCCGCACGGGTCAGCAAGTGCGCCACGGCGGCGCGCGCGTCGGCAGCCGACGGTGGCGGCGGCGTCGACATGGCGCCCGGCGGGGAGAGCACACTGTGCATGCCGGCGAAACTCGCTTGAGACTTGTCCTGATGTCGTCTGTTGTCCACACGTGGCGATGCCGCCTGACACGGCAGCATTCGGCAGGGTTGACTTTCTGGCGGAGCCGCTGTTGCGCTCCCACGGCATCTTTTTGAGCTAACTTAGTTGCGGGGCCAATGACATGGGGGCGTCCCCGTTAGCTCTCACTCAACGACATCCATTACGTTCGACTCCTGGCGCGCCTCTTGGTAGTGCTCGTGCCTCAATATACTGTATGTATCATTCTGTCGGGGACCCGAGCAATCGTATTGGCGAAATTTTCGCTAGGGCTGCGGACTGTACTGTCACCATACTACTGTGTACGAGGACGGCCTTAAATTCGACGATCAATTCGGTGTTCGCCCATACCGAAGCCTTGAACTCCAGGGCGCGAATGTACAGCACGGATCAGAATACAGGTACGGCCGAACGGCATACGGTGAAGCAAGCGGCGGAATTCATCTCTTTTCCTGTTCACATTCCCTCGAAAGGCTGTATGCGGCAAGGGTCCACAGGGAAGATCTATATGCAGGGGTACAAGTGAGTTTTCAAGAGTATTTCATGAGGTGAGAAACTTACGGGGTTCAATACCCATCGAATTACCAACTCGAATTTTCTACGAAAATTCAGTACAGTAAGCTATGTTGGGAGGCCGAAATATTTCAATCTTTACACCTCTCTGCAGACCTTGGCAAGAGAATAAGACTGTGAATCAAAGGTTTCTGACCATGGTGGGGGTAAATAAGGAGCAATGGAAATTTGTCTGATGTCCAAACTCCCACATGATCCTGAAGCTCAGCAATGCAGGTGTCTGTGTGTCGGGGGAGACCATCGAGCGACTCAAGGTCCGAATTTCTGAGGATGCAATCAGATTGGCGGCAGAGCTCATTACTAGCAGCCAAGTCTTCTTCACCGTATTCGACAATATCAACATCTTCTACGCAAGTCTCAGCAGCGTCTATCGAATACAAACAATATGATCAATGCAACAAACTGTGCTATCATTTGTATCAATGATGTCAAGACCCTCACAGCTGCTGACCAGGCAGAGAAACTCAAATTTCGTGGGAATTGATGAAAAGCCCAAGCAGCAGATATCCTGCCCACACCCGAGGACAATGAGATCGTAGATCATTTGTGGCACTCATTGGAGACACAACCGTCGCAGACTGTCCAGGAAATGGTGAATGGCAAGACCATAAAGAGAGTGCCACAGCCGTCACAGAGATGATGCTGCTGGACAGACCGCAACCCCCCGTCAAGACAGATGCTCAGCCGTTCGGGGTCTTTGACATAAACAAAGGCTCCAAAAAGGCTGTGGTAGAAGTTCTTCAGTCAGTGCAGGAGTGCATCAGGGATCTACTTCCTTGGCTAGAAAGAAAATCAGTGTTCTGAACCAGCTGTTGGGGCAACCATACCCTGGAAATTCATGTTAGTTGTGTCATAAACATGGTGAAAGCTACCATGTCTACACTTCTCAGGAACCATAGAAGGTGTGGAATTGACTACCTTGGATGCCTCAGCTGGGTTGGTCTTTCCGATAATATCCATAGCCCTGAGATACAGAGAGGATCAGTAATTGATAAACTGGTTGAAAAGGCACAGAAGGCATATATAATAGTGGCCTTGGATGAGCCCTTGGAGACAAATGGTCAATGAGACTTTGTCCTCGCAAATGAATGAAGAACATACAGAGACATCATTTGTCTGTGAACAGTGATGCTTGGACTTCTTGGAAGGAGGTACATTGTCCACGTTGACATCAATGAGGTCCTGGGCATGGCACTTATTATGATCAATGAACGACAAGGGGATGTAAAAAGCACAAGGGCTCTGCATACCTTAGTATTGGTCATGTCCTCCATGCCGATATTTTCACCTGGCTTGTCTTCTTCGTTTTTGTCATCATCTTCACTAGGAACTTCCTCAGGTGTGAGTGGAGGGGCCTTAGCCTTCTATGAGGGGAATGAGCATGCAAGAACATCCAGCTCGAAGTGACAGACCTTTTTGCAGGACTTCTTGACAGTCTCACGAGCAGCCTCGGCCTCTGTGAGAAGCTCTTGATGCTCTTGACGAGCGTCTGTGAGGGCCTTGAGGTTAGCAGTGTTGCCAGCCTTGCACACCCTAGTCAACTTGGAACAGAAGAAGATAAGTTCTTGAATCTTCTTGTCAAAGCCACCAGAGCAGTTGCCCCAGGCCTGGCTGTGGCAGTTGCAGCATGCAAAAATGCCCTAACAAAGCTTGGCACAAAAAGCAACTTCCTTCGTGAAGGGCTTGAGCTCCAGCTGTCCTAGGAATCAACAATAGTTGATATGAGATACCAGAGAGAGATGTATGAAGATAGTAGCAATTTTGATGACAAAGATGATCTGCTTGAGAGGCTGTATGTAGTTCATAGCATTGAGGTGATCTGTAGCATTGATGCAGCATTCAAAGAGCTCCTCAGGGATCTCAGGAGGTCGAACAATGGAAGGCATTGACAGTACACCTGTCAATGGTGGAGAGATTGGACATGTTAACAAGAGTGGGGTACAGTCTGAACAATGACTAGTACTCGGCGTACCCGAGGACCATTTCAAGATCTCCATGCTCATGTCTCTGGCTAACACTGAACATGCCTACCACAATCTTATCCAGCACATGGCTCCATCTAGCCTTTTAGCAGTCCTAAACCTTGCCAAGACCTTAGGTCTTGAGAAGGATTTGATTCATGTCATAAAATCCGAGGTTGCTACTCATCGCGAGGCCTTGATCTCTTATTTCCTCACATCACTATCCTAGGTAGACCATAGAGAATTGAACCAAACCTTGAGCCCAGAGAACCAAAGCTACTTGACCCATAAACCACAAACCTGGTCCAAAAGACCAACACTGTGCATTAAAACCACGAACCTACAAGACTAAGTTTACTCCAAGGAGTAGATAAAGTTGTCCTAGGAAACCAATCTTCTTTTCCTCAAGTGATCCTACAAAGAGCATTCTCTCTTCTGAGACCTAATACTTGGTCTTCACCTCCAAACAAACATACAGTGATACTATTAAGGAGGAGGAGTTGAGTAGTTGTGTGGAGTGTTTGTGTGAGTCAGTTGGTTCATAGCCGACTCCACCTAGCATTCCTGCACAGGTAGCCTAGCTGCCCTAGAATCACCCTTTAAGGGATATATATAGATCTACATAGAACACCCACTCTACATAGGGCTACATAGAATAGTGAGTTTTACCATACAAAAATGCTCTTCCAGATGAATATGAATATAATATGATATGCCCCCCAGCATATTCAAATATATTTAAATATTCTGCTCTTCAGCAAAGCCTTGGGAAAGCCCTGGGAAAGTTATGTTTTCGCCTCAGGGAGTCCTCATACAACCTAGTTTGGAGCATCAAATAAAATTAATGAGATTTGTAAGTGCAGTATGTCATCAACCTGTCAGATCCAAGTTGGACTTGAAAGCTTCAAGGCCATCAAATTGATCTGATAACAATGTCATATCCACCATTGACATGATTGCAACCAATGTACCACTCTTCATCCTTGATCTCAACTTATAATAGGTTCTGGAGACAAGAAGGAAAATTCTTGAGCCATTTTTTAGAGTGTCCAAATATTTTTTGTCCACCAAATTCCACGCCTGGAATATATTTTAATATATTCAAAATATATTCATATTCAGCCTCTGAATATAAATATGATATGGATATAATACAATACGGCAAAAGTCGTATTCATGTTATATTTGGACAGCAGCAGTTGAAACCCCCTACTACAAGCACTACAAGCACCACAGCCACTACATGGTATGACTTGTAGTACTATGTAGTGAACCCAGGGTTTGCTGATGCACCCTCCCTGCTGCGAGCCCTGTTGGCTCATCTCCGGCCCCAGAGACTCCAGGCAGTCTCAAGCCTTTTTAATCTCAGCTGTCTCCGCTTCAATAGGATGCCGGACCGCGAAGCGGTCCGGCAGCCGCTTGTAAACTGTTTAAACCCCGATGTGACCGCTGTTCCCGCGATCCAGGTCGGACGTTCAGTCACCAACTATGTGCAAATACTGACTTCTTAACTAATGGGACGCCAGCTTCCCGGTGGTCGCGCTCATCACTATGACACAATTTGCTCCATTGGCTCCCATCTTCACGCGCGAATCCACGCAACGTGATGCCCCGCTAAAGTACCAGCCGTGTCTATAAAGACCTCGATGAAATGCACGTCCCGATGCCACAGCCGTGATGGAACCTCTACTCCAATCTGTCTTTGCTTTCTCTGTCGTTCTGACGCTGTACACCATCCATCGTCGATGGATGCGCATCTCGCTCGCTGATATCCCTGGACCAGAGCCTGAGTCTTTTCTTCTTGGTAGGCACGCCCCTAATGGTTGACCAAGCTTTCCACCGACGCAATTTTGATTGAACAGGATGCATGCCTGAATTGCTACAGTGCCAGGCCGCCGAGGTACGTCTGCCGTCTTCTGTGCTGCATATTATGGATTACACTCCCCCAGGCTGATTTTAAATGGCAAGCGCGGTTCGGACACGTCATCCGCTTGAAAGGCATCCTCGGAGTACATTTTTTCAACCCCCACATGCTTCTATTGTCTGACAAGCGATGTGGAGTTCGATCGTCTGCTTATCTCCGACCCGAAGGCGCTCCACCATATATACAACTCGGGATACAACATCCGGAAGCATGGCCTCCGATCCGAGGTCACAAGCATACTGACGGGACCAGGCCTTGCTTGGGCAAATAGTGCGTCTGCGCAGACTTAGATATCGTCACATCAGACCAACCGGCATGGCGTTAAATAGACGAAACTCACAAGCGGCAGCGCAGAGTCAATTCCCCAGCCTTCGGTACGGCTGAGGCCCGTTCTTATGTGCCCATTTTCGCGGCATACGCCAACGTACGTCCCTAATACTATCGCATTTGTGCAATCTCTCACCTATGTAAACTACTCTAGAAGGTAAGTTGAACAACACCTGTGTTGATCAACGCCGAAGTTTGGCCCAGCTCTCTACCAAGTGGAAGGAAAGTCTTGGACCAGATGGCTCGGTCGTGGTCAACGTCCCCCGTTATTTTTCTCGGTTTTTCCTCGACGTTATCGGTGAAGGTCTGCACATATGTATGCAGTCATCTGAACACGACATTTACTGACTTCTCTTGCTTTCAGTTGCGTTTGACTACCAGTTCGGCGCCACAAACGATGAGAATGATCCCCTCGCTGCGGCCCTTTCAAGCGTCATGTCTGTCTTATTTTAATATCCGAGTGGTCTGTATAAATTGACCTCGAACAGCCCCATGTTTGCCGTTCCCAATAAAGCCGCGGTTTTCGTTTTGGGGCTGTTGGAGTTCTTGCCTATCACGCTGATCCGACTTTTCATAAACTACGCTCCCATCAGCGGTCTGCGAAACAGCCGGCGCGTAACCCGAATCGCCGTGGGGATCGCGAAGGACCTTGTCGACGAGAAGGCCGAGGCGCTGATCGCGGGTAAAGGGAAGCGGGATATCATGAGTTTGTTAGGTTCAGCGGTACATCTTGTCTCCCGGACATGGCTGATTGCAACGGTTTCCAGTTAAGGCCAACGCATCGGGAAATCCACGCACGAATCTCACCGAAACGGAGATGCTCGCGCAGATGCAGTCAGTGTTTCTCTCCGAGCCTCCACGCGACCTGGGCTGAGTTGTTTGGTTCCATGTGCAGGACGATAATGCAAGCGGGACATGTACGAGTGCTCCCACTTGTACTGGCTTCATCTTTGTTTACCCCTACACTCACAGGAAACGACTGCGAACACCATGTCTTGGACCCTGTTCGAGCTCACGCAACATCCCGACGTACAAATCAAGCTTCGCGCGGAGATCCAAGAAACCGAGCGCGCGATCCACGCCCGTGGTGACACAGAGTTCACGGCTGCTGACTTCGATGCTATGCCGTTTACGATCGCTGTCATGAAGGTCTGTCCTCCAACCTTTTTTACGTGCAATATTTGAACACCCAATGCAAAGGAAACGTTCCGTTTTCACCCCGTGGCGTAAGTAATCGTTCCTCGAGAAGCCAATTCAACTTGACCTGAATGTGCGTGCAGGTTTAGCAGCATGCGCGAAGCCGCGCGAGACGAGGTTCTGCCACTTTCCAAGCCCCTTGTCACCAAATCCGGCAAAACGATCACAGAACTCCCGATCCCGAAGAACACGGTCCTTATTGTGTCTACTGCGGGATATAACAGGTGCGCCACTATTCATTCGAAATCGTATGGATGCCTATTGTTGCTGTTTTCGGTGCAGAAACACCGATGTCTTCGGACAAGATGCCCATGTGTTCAACCCAGAACGTTGGCTCGACGACACGGTGCAGCTGACAACCAGACTCGGAGTATATGGAAATTTGTATGCGACCTAGGTTTAATTCTGGACCAGCAGCAACTGATCTCTGCGCAGGATGACTTTCGGAAGCGGACATCGTGCTTGTATAGGTAATTATCCCCGTCGCATTGGTGTTCCTTGAAATTGAAGCTGACCCCTTGTTCAGGCTGGAGATTCGCGTGCGTTCAATCAAATCATGCTTGGCTTTTCACAGTTGAAATTTTGCACAGTGTATATGAGTACCAAGCCTTCCTGGTCGAACTTGTCAAGAATTTCGAGTTTTCGATGGAGGCCTGTCTTGCCGGAAAGATCCGCCGCGAGGCGGCCCTGGTGATGTTCCCAAGCATCGCCGGCGAAATTAAGAAGGGATCCCAGCTGCCAATTACCATCCGGGCAGTTGATACCCTCTGACATTATATCTGTGCCACTCACCTGATGAAATTTTGAAATGATAATATGCCATGCGCAACTTCCACAACTGTAATACATCAGGAAAAAGTGTTCTGGCCATAACTCCTCGGTTAGGATGTTGTCAAAAATAGTGGTCTGTAGCTCCCGTAGCAGCGCAGCCAAATCTGTAGCGTGATGATGTCAAGATAGCCGGCACCCATCACACTATCGCACTTGATAGCCCCCGGCATGCGTTACAGTGCCGTATATACTTCTGCGCCATTGCGAGGTAGCTCTATGGCAAAAAGGGTAGCTCCCTCCCCTGAATTATGGCTACTGCCATTGTTCCTCACATTCTTGAATCCTTGAAGACTGAAACTGGATTCATGTGGTCCAGCCGTGCATGGAGCCTGCCAGGACTGGTTGGTCTTACGCGTCTGTGTTGTACTCAACCCGGACGGGCAATGCGTCGGTGTGCACACGACTCTGCCGGCGCTGGTGCGCGACTCGGACTTCTTCGCAGATTGCTCACCCAGTCATTCAAACTCCATTGCACGTGTATCAATTGATGGGCCAATCAGGATTGATTGATGCTGATGCAAGTTCATCTTTCTCTTCCACACCATCACGACGCCCCCTTCCTTTCTTCTCCTCGAAGGTTCCTTGAAAGTCCCGGACGTCCCGGACGTCCCGGACGTCCCGTATTTCCCCCCTCTGGCTGTTCCTGGATCATCCTTCAGTCTCTCGATCTTTCTGGAGTCTCTCGTCCTCACTCTTGTGCTCTTGGAAAGTACGAATGGCTTCGTGTCCTCATCTTCTCGCTGGCTCTGCGCTGCGTCGCACTTTTGCCGTTTGTGGCTCCTTTTAATGCGCTGCGTCGCATACCCGCCGCCTGTGGCCCTATTTATGTACTTACCGCCCTTAGATCGCACCTCGACTTCTACCCCTTCCATCCAGTAAGCACAGTCTTTACCCTCCCCTTCTCCAACAATTCACCTCTCCCGCAGATCCCTGACGTGATACAATCCGAATACGAATCCGCCACCCACCATCGCGTAGACCCACCGGTCATACAGAATCTCGATCCCATTACCACGTTCAAGTTGGCTGTTGACGACGGCGTGGGAGGAGCCCTGGAGGCCCCACACGGTGGGCGGCAAAGGGTAAGTTCCTTTCGTTCGGCTTTTTGGGGCCCTCGTCGCTTAACAGCCCCTCGTCGCCCTCGCCCTCCAGCTCCAGCTCCTCCTGCACTGACCCATACGTGCTCCCGTCTCGTCCACGTCCCCCACATACGCATACGCATACCCACCCACCTCCGCGGCCGCGCGCGGCGCCGCAATCAGCAATCATCCCCCGCCGCCTCCCCGTCCGCGTCGTCCAAGCCTGCCACCACACCCAGGCGCGCATTCGTCACGCTCGTCGTGTGCTGCTACGCGCTCAGCGACAACTGCTCGTACGGCGCGCCAAGCGCCTCGTGCCGCGCCTGCGCCCCACAGGCGGAACGTGCTCCGCCGCAGCCCCACTTCTCCCTCACTCACCGTCACCACCTCGCGCCCTCACAGGAACTTGCGGCTGCGGAGCGGGCGGCGAGTCTGAGTGCAGCGTGTGCACGTTTTCGGAGTCGCGGCGACACCCACGCAACGTGGTATGGTTTCATTCCTGTGCGCTCGCGTACATATGTTCGCCACCCACGAACGGATTGCGAGGACGAGCTGGTCCCTTACCTGTACTACTTACTCCTGTTGTCAATGCTGCAATGCTATATATCCATTATCCTGAATTGCATTATTATTATGCCCGATTTCAGAGGGGACCAAGTGCTATTGGCTGCTTGCAAGACCGGCAAACCACTGCAAGGACCTCTACACTGCCGTCGAGAATGCATGGGTCAGCCTGGGTTAACTGGCAGATTCCCATCTTATTCCTCATAAATCCAAGGATCCCATCCCCTGGAGAATACATATCAATCTATCATACTAAAATACTAAGGACTCAAGGTCACCCAATCCTTTGCTACAAGTGATATATACAAAACACTCATACTTGGGCTACAAATTTGTGCGAAAGCCCTAATAAAAATTTGAAGATGCAATCCCCTGCAGACTTTCAAGTCGAATTTAACGCGAACAGACGAGATTTGACGCCGCAACAAGTGATACTGTCTTTTTTCATTCAATTTGACCGTCACGCGTCACGCACCACTGGTCGATGTCGAACATTGGTTCAACGTCCCGCGTCACGCAGCCGTTGGTCGAATGTAAATTTCGTCACGCCCACCCCAAATTTTGCTCAAATTTGCGTCTGCGACGCGAAAAACCCAAAATTTTCTCTCCTGTGGTCGAAATTTTTGGTTTTGTCACGCGAAATTCTGCCCGTGGTTGAATGGTATTTTGGGTCACGCGTCACGCCCCAGGTCGAATGAAAAGAGACAGTACACAGAAAACGATAAAAACCCGCCCAAAATGGAAAAGAAATTGGCCGCACCCTAAGTTCCACAAAGAGCCGTAAATCAATTTGACAGTCATGCATCACGGGGGCACCTGTCGTGTCGAATTTTGGGTCGTGGTCACGCATCACGGAGGGGATTGTTGAATGCAAATTTTGTGACAAGGTGTCCAAAATTTGCTAAAAAGCTCAATTTTGACATGAAAACACGTCCAAAGAGTCGGATCGATGGGGGCTCAGGTTTAATGGATTTGTGGACTGTGGACTGCATGTGCAATGTACTGGGGTTTTGATGCTACAACTGTAGATGCTCTAGAGACAATTAGGCACAATATTCAGTCAGAAATCAAGGAAAAGAGGTGAAAAAATGCTAAAGAAACAGCATGAAATTGGGTAAAAATGAGTTTTTGTTTTTTCCATGGATCCTCCCTGACTCGAAGACATTCTGTCGAGAGCTCTTGGACCTGGAACTACCTCCTGGGGAAGACATTTGGCTCGTGTCCGGCGACGTCGTTGCGATGTACCCAAATATTCCAATGGAAGATGGGATTACGCAGATCGCAGTGATCCTCGCAACCTCGACCATGGTATTCACATCTTTTGGAGAGGTGTCACGAATGAAAGTCAGGAGCCATAAGGAACTGGTCATCCTACTCCTTCGGTTAGTCCTGGAATTCAATTGTGTCGAATTCACAGACACTACATACCGTCAAGTAATTGGCACTGCAATGGGAACAGTGTGTGCTCCAATGTACGCTAACCTGTTCCTTGCCAAATATGAGGTACCTGCACTCGAAGAACTGAAGGATGTCATCCTGTTCTACAAACAGTTCATTGATGATATGTTCATGATCATCAAGGGAACATGCGAGGACATCATCTGGTTCCAAGAGCACTTTGGGTCACTCCATCTGAACATGAAGATGGAGTGGTCGATGTCTCGGCATCACCTACCCTGCCTTGATGTACAGGTTTCACTGGAATTTGACCCCAGCATACCCACGTCTAACCCCACAAGTGGTTAGTCACGAACATATAAATGCCTACTTATACATCCCCTGAATCTCATGTCACTCCGAAGACTCCAAGCATGCTTGGGTTAAGGGTGAACTAGTCCGCTATGTACGGATCTGCTTGAATGAGTTGGACTTTGCGAAAATTCATAATGAATTTGCTGCCCAGCTCCGTGAGCATGGTTATCCGGGGAGATGGCTTTGAAGCACCTGTGACGAGATAAAGTACAAAGCAGAGCGCCCCTTGCTCTCACATCACCTGCATCAAACAATTCAGATGATGCTTTGGACCTGCATGTCCTCAAACTCACCCATAATCCAATCTGGGACGAAATTGACTTACGTTGGAGATGTCAGATAAAGTCCTGTAAAGTACATCAAGCACTGAAGAACTTCAAAAAGATGAGTAGGAGAATGTTATCAGTTAAAATAAAGGACCTTCTGACCAGGAAATAAATAGAAAGTAAAAATTGATGTGGGCCTGGGCTTGGGCCCGACCCCAACCCCAACCCGACCCGACCCCACCTGTTGGGTTAAGCTCAAGATTTCAATGGGCCCAAGCCTGCCAGGGCCCGACCCAGGCCCCGACTTTGGGGCCTGACCCGACCGGTGTGGAAGGGGTGGATGAACCGCTCGTGGCAAGTCCCCTTTTTGTACCTCCTTACGTACTTTACGGTACTCCGGTCCCCGGACCATTTATTTGTTTCGTACGTACAGATGTCAATGAATTCACCTTCTCAGACCCAAACCACCATCTACGACACGACCAGTGACTTGAGTGCCCCACCGTGAGCACGTCGCCAGTGAACCCCATTTTCTGCCTCACCCGTACACCCCATTCTCCGGACGACCGACCCATTATTCTGTCTACCAGCAGAGAACTCGCTACTGCGACACCGGCATATCACTATGCACTATGTCATTGCAGTTAGCTATGAGCTACAGTACATGACACCCCCCCTTCCAAAAATTTCTTCCCCCCCCCCTGTAAAGTCTCCTTGCTGCAATACCAACTTTGTACACTCGCAACTTTCTCAACTGTTCTGCATAAAGTTAAAGTTCGGTTTTCCTGTGTCTTCTATGTACCCCTTGCCTGAGATGTAATTTTCTCCATGTTCGAATCAATTTGAGTTGCTCGACGTATGCTCGGGAAATCTACTGGAAACAGTCCAGTTGACTTGATCCAACAACAACTATCCCGAAGTCATTTAGCTCTTAAAAGTTCAACATCAATACTACTACACAAATGGGATCAATAAATGGGCATTGTCTCTGTTTCTCCGTTGCAATAAATGCTTGCAGAGTAGACTGGGGAGAAAAGGCGAATTTAATGGTTGCTTTAGTGGAACACACTGTGCTGGTGGGCATACTGAACCTGTGAATGTGCCTCGACCCTTGACCCCATGTCATTCACTGGGCCAATTCCCTGCAGCAGGGTGGGTCGCATCTAAGCTACAATTTCTCCGCAGCAGCATACTATTTACGGGAGAGGGGCCAAGCTGTCCCTTGATGGCAGATAAATCGCTGAACGAGAGCGACAATGTGAAACTGCGCCGCTCGTAAGGCTGTGGGTGACAGGGAGTTCAGATGCCACGGAATAATCTGGGGAAGTGGTAGAGGTGGACATGGATATGGTGCAGTCATTTGGATCACGCTACATAGGCACACTCAATTTATACAGCTTTCCCAATGTGGCCCCTATCTGCATCAGATTCCACACTGGCATCTGCTGACCTAGAAAAACTTCGGAAGACACACACATCAGCAAGTGAAAGAGATAGAAGGAGAAGAAAAACCACGCATCAAGCTCCAAGCTTCAAGCTTCAAGAGTAAATTATTGGAGGCCTGGCTTTCTCTGGCATTATTCAATCGGAGCTCTAATGCACAGCCTCATAACAATTCAGTAAGCCCCCACCATGACCCCAGCAGCCCTGGGCCTGTTCATCAGATGGATGAAAACCCATTCTGAGGACAACATCACAGAGAAACTTCCTAACCTTTTCCTAGGAAGGTGAGCTCCCAGAGCAGCCACTTGGGTGCATGATGTTCTGCCTACTTGGTACTAACAGAGAATGCCACGTTCAGCGAAGCAGGGGCACTTGATCTTGCGATGCTCTGAAACCAGAATATCACACAGATCCTGTCCGTCATGAGTGATCCACAGCCAGTCCATGTACACAGTGGCTTCTGCCAGATGACGATACCTGTGGAAGACTGGCCAGATCAAGTTTAGCTGCCAAGTCAAATATCTTCTAATTTCGACCACTCAAAATGCTTATTTATTCAGGAACTCCTGACCTATTTCAAAGCCATGAATGAACTCATACATGAAGGGAGGACTACTACATATGAAGGTGTACTTGTTCATTGGTCTGCAGGCATACTACAGTTGGGCTCAATCATGCTGACACTCAGTTCACCAGTCAACAGGGAGTGTCAAGGAGTGCAACCGTCATGGCTGCTTATCGTTTGTCATGTCAAGCTTTCTGTGGTTTCTAGGGATCAATTTGTTCACAGTCACGGCTACGCATCCTGACATCCATGACTCCACGTTGGCGGTTCGATTCATCCAGCGCTTGCGGCCGATTGTGCAGCCCAACTCAGGCTTTTTGGATCAACTTGCCCTCTACAAACGATGCAGATGTAATTTCGAGGATTCGTCAGGGCAGATTGCTGTTGAAGCCTGGTGGGAATGGGAGTGGGAGGGGCGGGTGGACAGATTGCGGAGGGAAAAAATGGAGCGCACATGAGGCAAACAAAATCCTTTCGCAAAAGTGATTACATGTTTCTCGGAGTGGGTCAGGTCAGTTTTCTTATAGCACATACTGTGTGTAACCCCCTACCGGGTCACACCTAGCACTGGGCCATTCTAGTCATACATTATGAGGATGTGAGATCCAACAGGGAAAGATATTTTCTAGAAAAACTGATGGAGAATAGAGATGGTTTTGGAGGCAACTTCGATCAAATTACCATTATAATTCCATTTTCAATTCTCTTCTGGCCACTATCTCTACCTGACAGAAGCTTATTGCCCTGAGTTCTGGTAAAACTATTCCTTGATGCATATAGAGTGTTCTCGAACATGAACATTGATAATATCCCAATTACAACTCGTGCACCACTGAGATTCAGAAAATGTCAGACTTCATGATTTGTTTCTGGCTTTATATTTTTTGTTGCACACCATGCATGATACCTCTGGATCCCAAATTTAGGGAATTTTGTTTTCATACATATTGGTTGTACCCAGGAAAAATTCCCTGGTCTTTGTGTGTCAGGTTTGACTCACAGCGACGCATCGAGTCAATGAGGCCAACAATCAATTTGTGACCAAAGGAGTGGTCATGGCACAAAAACCAGATAGAAGCAAGTTACATATACTGAGACAAAAGTCCATGTTATATAAGGCACCGAAGTGGCGGAAATACACCATAACTCGTCAAAATGGGAGGAGGATGTGACGATATAAGGAAACAATGCTAATCGACCAATTGGAAACCGTGGCCTGGTACCAAGTCAGCCATCAAATCCTTGATTTCGACGGAAATATTTCTCTGATGCCATTACCTCCTCAGATAAAAAACTTGTGGATATGCTAGTAAATTTAAAACTCATTTATGCAGTGGAATGGCTTTACAGATTATTGATAATTGGATTTGTCACCAAGATATTCACAAAAAAGATATCACTTGGCCCAGTACTGCACACACAGTATATATATGGTTTCACTCATCGATGTTTCATCTGTTCTGGTGAAGATGCAGCTTTGATATTCTCTTCACCTCAAAGTGAAACCTGACAGTAACCATAGCAAGTTTGGTTGAACGATGGGTGTCTTGATGGGGATCAGGGATTTAACACTGTTTGAACTGAACCCCGTGGCTGGGAGTCAACCTGAAGTCCCCCTGTCACCATACACATGAGTGTCTGGTGATGCGCTGAGCAGAGTCCGAGCATTCTAGAAGTTGGGATTGTTCTAGGATGTGCTGGGCCTCCATCGCAATAACCATCTGTGTCCAATTGAATAACCCAAATCATGTTAAAGTACTGAGGTGAATATATATCAGATTTAAGTCATGATAGAAGGAATCGAATGGAGCACCCTGAAACATTAACAAGCGGACATCCTGGAATTTGAAGCATTTTCAAGTGTGAAATGCGACCAACACTTCAACAATTGTTGAGATCCCCCCTATTCCTTGTTGGAAATGCCGACCGTACAGGCCATTAGCAGTGTTCCGTAAAGTGGGTAGTGTCGTTATGTGCACAAATCCTGGTAACACGAGTTGAGATCCTCAGTGAGATTGGTGATGTCATAAAGCAGTTCATGGAAGGACAGACTGTAATGAATTGTTTGTCCTCAGGCAAGGAGGGACACTTTGTTTGAATACTTGACTTCCAGATATGATACATGTACAGCGAGAGTACCCTGGTTACGATGTGCCCCAGGCTGCTGTGTGCACAGGTGTGGTATTTCGGTAATAGAATTTGAGCAGAATTTTGCATTTTGGACATAGTGCAGAGGGATAATTCTAATGGGAAACCCAGGTTTCTTAGAGAAACCACCCCAAAATTAAGATGTTCTAATGGGAAGCCTGGATTTCTCAGAGAAACCCTTCCATTGCTGGCGCCATGTAGGACCAGCGGCACTTGAAATATTTGACATGCTGACATCAATCATGTGATAAAGTCCAGAAGGGAAACAAGTTCGATTGCTGCTCGAAATATGTATAACTAACGAAATCTGAGCTTACAGCGAAATAGATTGACATAGAATTAGTGATAATTGAAGTTTAAAAGTCATCCCAGTGTAATAATAACTGAACATATGTTAATTTACTCTTTTCAACTCATATCAACCATGTCTCCAAATGCAAAACACCCAATAAAGCATAGGAAAAATACAAGTAAGGCTTCCAAGACTGCAATGGACAGTTGGAATGGTTGTGGCCTTCCTTTTGGCAGTGCACACTTGTATGATTTTTTCACGGGAGGGGCCTTGGTTCAGTGCTCTCCTCATTGGTCATCCTAGCTGTTGGGTCTTGAAGTGGATTGGTTGCAGTCACACCACCTTCTCAGCAACATCCCTCACATGCATTTGTCAAGCAGGCCGTGCGAGGGCACCATTTGTGTGATAGTGCCAGTGGATCATGGATCCATTCTCTGTTGGCTTCTTCCACATCTTGCTCACTGGCTTGGTAAAGATGTTAGCTGTGGGTCATTTTCTCAAGAATCTTACTGAAGGTCATTCAGGCATTGTACTAGATCGTTAACCTGCTATCTGGTCTGCACTGCTGCAAGCTGCGGTCAAATGGTGGCTTGGACATTGTGAAATACATCATGGGCAGGAAGGATTTGTGTTGGAGGAGGTGGGGTGGCTGCACATGAGCAGTACTGTCAATAGGGTTTGAGGCAAATACAGAACAAATGGTTGCAGTCTAGAATTAGAATGCTTCTGGGGCGAGCTGGTGAGTTTGCGATACAGTAGGAACCATTGAAAAAAAAAAACTGGATGCTCAGGGTAGATTTTTCTGTGCCGCCATGCTAGCACAGCATTCAAGAAAGTTATTTGAAAATGAAGTCATTCCCTAGCTGCGAATTAAGCCAACATCATAGCAACTAAGCAAGAATATAATCCACTGTTTAATGCAGTGCAAAATGCCCACAGCAGTGTTTCAGAGATGTAGCACAGAGGGGATAGATCCAAGACCTGGCCAAGTGCAAGGACAAAACACGAAAATAGCAGGACAAGTATGTGAGGATGAGTCCATGACACCAAGGTGAATTTTGTGGCCCCAAAGCACGAGCGAAAGTGGGTGAGAAGCGAACACCAAAGCGAGCAAAGTCGGAGGAGGCTCGGCTATCCATCCTACTTACCGATCGGTCCCAGATCGGAATCCATCACGGTTGATATGATAATTTTTAAGTCCGCCCGGCTGCCCTGCCAGTTGCGACAGGGCTTCTCAGTAACACTTCCCAAAGATTTCTCAAATTGGTGGGGTTTCTCTGGGAAAACCCAGCGTGGAGCCCTTCACGTTGAGTGAAATGTATTCCATCGCATCCGTTCATCGGATTGTCCATTCAGTCGGCTTCTCCCATGAATCAGGAACTCATGTTCTGATGTTCATTTCAAAGATGCGCACGGAATACAAAATGAGGGGACATTGCGCTGATACTGAAATGAAACAGATAGTTAACGTTACCGGCAGCCAAAACATTCTGCTCATTGAAATTGTGAAAGCCTGATGACACGCCTGATGACACCGCAGTGCGCACTTCGAGGGGGTTGATTGTAAGTTTACTTCGGATCCGGCGGATCATACGAGCCTCAGGCGAGTAACAATACCGCCTAGTAATTTGAGATCGCAAGTCTGACAAGTAGGAGGCGACGGTCTGGTTCAGGCAAGGGTTCAGAGGTCAGGGGGAAACCCCATGGCCAAGCTCGACTCTTTCGGATCCGGATGTTTCATCAATGTGCAAAAATATGCATCAATCTCGTTCCTGAGGGAGAAGTCGCACTTTGGGTTATTTTAAGCCGATCATATGTCTGGAAATGTTCTAGAAGTCCTACCACGCAAAAGAGGTTCGAGAACTCGGTAGAACGGGTGGAAATGAACAGTGTTTCACTGGCACCGATTCCTCAGGGCTTACGATTTGTTTGCGATAAGCGCGAAGCCAGGATATCGAAATAGTTTGGAAGCCACCTAGTTCCGCGTGTGATCTGCTTGTGAGCTGTGGCACCGATAAAACTACAAGGACTTGAGGGTGGTCTGAGCCAAATGATACGGGGTTAGTCGGCAAGAGGGTCTTGTGGGAGACGATATGGGCATGTGATTGTGAAGGATAGCGTCTAGGAACGGTGCACGCGGATCAAAAACAACTACTTACGGCGAGACATACGGAGCGGAGTTGATATATGTTCTCACGCCTCTCTTCGTTCACCAAGTAGCATGCTGCCTTGCACCGCCCCCCATCGACCCCGAATAATGCCGTCTCGGGGCCGCATCACGTATGTGGGGACCATCATAGAACTCTGTCCCAGGGTTACGACCTAGGGCCGCTTGTCATGAGACCGACTTCGGTTCCGATGTAACTTAGCGCTGGCTAAGCGCGGGCGATATCCTCGTGCTGGGATATTCGACCGTCCCGGCGGCAGATAAGCATTAGACAACCTGTGCTGATGGCAAACGTGACTTGTCTTTCACAGCCGATAGCTTCGCGCTCGATGGCCATGGCTGTATTCACCTTCAGCAACGGCAGATATCAATTCTTTGTCATCTGCTGTGGAAGGGCATGTAGAATGTAGAATAGGCTCGCCGGTGAGAAGCCCCTGCATCTCTGTGATATATATGCGTGATCCTTGCGATTCGTAGCGCCATGAGAACATGCTGTGCGAACCAACTATACTATCTTTAATCCATGCATGTGGACTCCGGTCCACTCGAGACCAATTCGAGATTCGTAATACAGAAAGTCTCCTGATATTGCGTCACATGGGCGATGCACACCGTATTCGTCAGGCTCGCGAAGTAGGTATAAAAGGCTGGTGCTACAGAGAGAGGAACCATAGTTCCTTCGACGGTACTTCGCCTTTGGAGCTTTCATTTCGTCCGTTCTTCTTTATAGCTGCCGATCGTGTCTGACTTCATTTAGTTTTGATCACCATGCGCACCTCAACCATCAGATCTTTCAGCGCTGCTGCACTCTTGGTCGGACTGCTCTCCCCCTTCACGAGCGCCGCACCAGTCGCCCCGACGATTCTGACTCCCGGTGGCTACCGCGTCAGCACCAACGTCCAGCAAGTACCTGAGGGCGGACGTATCGCCCATGTTGGGAACGACATCCACTTGATTGCCGCCAACGGCACCGTCGTCCACGTCGCGTCCAACGTGAAGCCAGCCGCGATGAAGGTCAAGGCTGCAGTATCGCCAGAGGAAACTGGCTGGGTCACCTACGCGTACTGGCTCAACACCGGCTCCTCCCCGATCTCGTCGTTCACGACAACGTGGACTGTCCCGGCTGTGCCCGCCACTTGGCACGGCCAGACGCTCTTCCTGTTCAACTCTATCGAGCCCTCAACTGGTGACGCGATCATGCAGCCGGTGCTCCAGGTACATCGATCCGTAGCTTATCTGTTGCTTCTTATTCACCGCATCTCACCAGTATGGGCCATCGGCAGCTGGTGGAGGCGAATACTGGGCCGTCGCCACTTGGTATCTCTATGGATCCAACGTATTCTTTACGAACCCGATACAAGTCAGCGTTGGCCAAACTCTTAACGGGATAGTCTCCCTCATCGGCCAAAGCGGCTCCACATACAACTACGACTCCCAGTTTACCAACATCGGCGGGACCGCGCTCACCGTCGATGGGGGAGAACAGCTCACATGGGCGACGGAGACGTTGGAGGCATACAGCGTGACCGCAGCGAGCGACTACCCGACCGGATCTACAGTGTTCTCGGGCATCAACCTCGCGCTGACGAGCGGGACGCCGAGCGTATCCTGGAGCCATGTCGACGATACCGCGGATGGGTTGTCGACCTCCATCGGCGTGAACGGCGCTACGAATGCCCAGATTACGATCCACTATTAAAGTTGGCTTCATTGTATGGTATCAGGGTTCCAGGGTTCTGTAACACTGTAGCGACAGCTGTGCGAAAACACGGAAATTGTTCCAGTACTTCTGAACTTGTGATGATTTGGACCGTGTCAAGTTGCTTGATGTGTATCAGCCCGATTTCTCACCTTTTGTTTCTCACACGTGCACCAGCGAAGGACCTATTAATATTTATTTGAGCACTAACTGAGTAACTCCACCCCATGCCGATAATCGAACTTCGAAGCAGTGGTCCGTTGACAAAGTCGGCCGTTGGCGGAGATTTTAACAAGGGTCGACTGTATTTATCTGCAGAGTCGTATATTTTGCCTCTGCACACGGACGAAACCGACAAAAAGCGGCTTGGGAATGTCCGAGTCCAATTTCAAAGCAAGAAGACGTCAGTCCGCACGTACAAAAGTAAGCAGTGCCCCAGTTGGTTTGGCCATGCGTGGTGGTACGTCAAGTAAAGTTCGGCCCGCCACATGCAGGGCATAAGTAAAGCACTTTTTACAAGTTGGGCCAAAATGCGCGCTCCGGGGGGCTGTGTCAACATTCCCCGCCTCGATGATTGGTTTGGTGGTGCATACCTGGAGAGGACTGAGTTTGGGCAACATATCCAACACTCACCTCAAGACTCGTTCTTTGAGATACGAATCATGGAATTTTCAAACGTGCACATGTGTAAGGTCCGCATTGTCTTTGCTCTCCGACGCAAGGACCCAATGCAAATAGGAGACTTTCATAGTTCAGAATGAGGCGAAAGAATCTAAAGTCTGGACGCGCTCAAAGGTTCGTAAAACATAATCGTCAATTCATCGCTCTCCGCACCCCCGACCCCCACCTACAGCACGTATCGGAAATCGCGATTCTGCTGATCCGTCAGGTCCAGAAATTCCTACCACACCATTCAGCATCGCGCACCCCCCACTTCCACCAGGAGAAATTCAAATTCAAACGCACCTTATCGACCCTCACGCGCTCGACCTTGCCCGACCCGTCCGCCGCGGGACGCTCGATAAACACGTCGTCGTACCCGTCGTCCACGGGCGGCTCCGCGTCGCGGCGCTTGTTCTCGCGCGCGAGGTGGAGCCGGATGGCGAGCATGAGGAGCATGCAGCACGCGTAGCAGATGCCGATGACGGTCCACGGGACGCGGTTGCGCGGCTTGTATTTGGCCTGGGGTGCGGTGAGAACAGGTTCGTGTGTGAATGCGGAGTGCTAGTGAGTGGTGGTTACCTGCCACATGAAGGGGCCCGCGGAGTTGCCGATGCACTGCGTAGCGAGCGAGAATTACGGAGAGGGAAAGGAAAGGGGGATGAAGAGAGGACGGACGTATGCGCTGAGCATTATCGCGTTCGTGGTGACGCGCTTGGTGTGGCCGGCTGTCACCGCCGAGACCCACGCGAGCGAGAGCACTAACAGCACCCCGCAGTGAGCAACAACCCTGCATCCGCGCCACGGCACGACGCACCGAACCCCGTCGTCCCCACACCTGCAACCCGGGGGTCAGCGATCCGCACACCTCGCAGCGGCAAAGACGCACCGGTAAGCCACACGCTGAACAGCAGCCCCACCTTGTCGCTCCACGGGAGCGCATTCACCAGGATCGCGCCGAGCACGTTTGGGATGAAGTACGCGAACGCGACGTACGCGCGGCTGTCGTACCGCGCGGCGATTCTGACGCCCGTCCAGATGGTGGCGATCTCCACGACGCCGTCGACGCACCCGAGGAGCGTCGTCTGGAGCGTGGAGAAGCCGAAGGACGAGACGATGATTTGGCGTTGGTTTCTGTGTAGGGACGCGGGTCAGGCCGGTGAATGGATGATAGGGACGGATGTACGTTAGGCTGCGATGAAATGGGGTGTTGGTCAGAAGCGGGGTGGCGGGGAGAGTGGAGAAGCGGACCTGTTGGGGACGTTGTCGAGCGCCGCGAAGAGCGCGAAGAGCCACGTCTTGGGGTCCGTCAGCGCTTCGATCATCCTGGATGATTAGTTAGTTACTCGATCAGAGGAACGATTTCACAGATGTGCGCACTGCTCCTTCTTGAAATGCTTATTCTCCACCCCCGTTTGATTTTCCTGCGTACCAAAGCTCAGATTTCATGCGCCTGCAATGCAATAAGCCAACCTTGATCCGAAGCACGGCGACCGCCCGCTCCTCCGGCGTGAGGAACCACGCGTTCGTCGGCGAGTCCGGGAAGAAGAACCTGACCGGGTCAGTGCATCGTATGCAGAAACACCGAAATCATTTGCATACCAGAAGGCGAGCGACGTGATGAGCGTCAGGATGCCGGTGATGATCATGAGCCACTGCCACGGCTCGAACGCCTTCGTCTTGATGTGCAGGCTGCCGAAGCTGATGAAGCCCGAGATGATTTGCGCTGGACACTCCGGTGAGTGGGGGATTGAGGAGCAAGGGGGGGCGGCGTACCTGTGCCGTTCATCAAGACTTGATTCCGTAAAAACAGTTAGTTAGTTGAGTGCGAGAAACGAATTGGAAGTGGGAGGAGGCGCACACCAATACCCGACGCGGAGCGTCTGCTCTGTGCGCGTGTAGAACATCGACGAAACGATCATGAACCTAGCATTCCACCTGAGCGCCCGCGCGGTTCGGAGAGGACGCATGTATATACCCACCCAGCGGTGATAGATCTACATGCGGAGGTCGGGTTAGCCGAAGGCACGCTCGTAGACCGCGGAACGCGCACCCTTCACACATCCCCAGGATGAGCCGCACGGCGAAGAGCCCGGCGAAGTTCTTGCATGCGGCGTGCGAGCAGAGCGCCACGGCCCAGATGAAGATGTTCAGACTGCGATACGATACATGAAGCGTCAGTGTGAAGCGTGGGATACGAGGGCGGTACCTCATCCATTTGGCGACCGGGAAGCGCTGCAGGCACAGGTTTTGCGGGAACTCGAACGCGAGGTAGCTAATAATGCGGATGAAGTCGCCTCGATAGGCGGTTCAACGGTTGTGCTCGTACCTCAGGTAAAAGATTGTCCCGAGCCTTCAAACGGTCAGACAAAGTGGAAGGGAGAGTTGATTGAACAGCTGTACCAATTATATCTGAGCGCAGCGAACGTGAACTTCTCTCACAACAGCAATCATCCAACAAAAGAAGCTCACTGATTGGTCGTAAGATGCGTCGCTTCTCTGATTCCGCGCGTCAGCTGTGCAGAGCTAAATTGCGCGCGTGATTGACCAACCTGATGCCTAGAATTGCGGAGCTCCCCAGGGTGGTCTTGTCTAGCACAGAGTCGCAAGTCGCTCCTACACCTGCCAATGGGAAACGACATACCCATAAATTGGATCCTGCAAAATAGAGTTATCAGACACAGTCAACCCAGCATAAAGACAGCTTCGCACCAGTACAGCACTTGTTCGACAACTCGTCAGCCCAACCGACACAAAAACAAAAACAGGGGATCACGCACCACACATGAGCGGCAGGATATGCCAGTCGATCTTCCGCCTGCCAGCCGTTCAGACCATCTCAGGAGTAGGGTGAGTTCCGCAGCCACGCACCGCACACGCAGCGCCTCCACAGGATCGAGCACGCCGTGCTCCCCATAGACGAGCGTCGCGCCCGTGTCGACCGCGCTCGCTGAGACCTCCACCGCGTGCGCGTGCACGTGCTTCTCGTCGCTGGAGTCGGCGTCGCTCGGGGTGCCCATGGTGGTGGTGGGTGGTGGGTGGGTGGTGGCGATAAGCAGGGTCGAGGGGCGGGCGGTCAATATACGCTCCGCGAGCCGCCTTCCTTTGAGCGATCTATCTTCGCGGCGTGGCGTGCGACTAGATAAGAAGACGCAGAGAAGCGAGGATAAGGCACCTAAATGTTTCTGCCGCTCACATGCGCCCGAAAAAAGTAGTTGCCCGCCGCGAGCCGGGTGCAGATCACGGGCAATAGGGGACGTGCGATCGTCCCCGCGGCCGACAGAGCGATAATGATAAGGTGTTACTTATCGAGGTCGTAAATACCATGTTGAGTGTGTCGAGTGAGCTTGCCATCAGTCCCCAACGAGCCCGCCCTGTGCGTCGACCATTGGGTGCCAGTGGAACTCCAAGAGACCGCCCTGGTGTCTTTCTGGCGAGCGCTCGGTTTGTGGAGCCAGATAAGCACCCGGCTCGCGGCAGCGGAAAAACCAACGCATATCCTGGGAAATCGCAGACGTAAGAAGCAGGAGCTCGGCCCAGAGACCCGCAATTACAGCACGTGCTTTCTGCTCACGTCTGACGCGGCCAAACCAAGGGCCAAACACTGCAAAAGAGTAGGTTCGGATCAAGCCCCACGTGAGGAAAGAGAAACGTGATATACACGTGCTTTAGAAGCCTTTTCCTGAAGGGGCTGCTTCAAGAACCGCGAAAACGGCAGGATGTTAGGCGCGTCTCAGCGCGTCAGAAACTGCGTCAATCGTTGGCAACTTATGGTATAAGTAGTCGATTATTAGCTTAAATTTAATTTGCCAGCCTCAGAATATGCAAATGTGCGTCCAAACTCTTAGCATTGTATGACTGAATTGAAGCCGCGAGAATTTTGGCCGCCTCAGAAAATGTTATGCCGCGTCTTAACCCCAGCCTTTAAAAAAATTCTGAATAGACAGCCTTTTAGCGGGAACGATGTAGGCCAATCTGTAACTAAGCATCGGTCGAAAGTCTCAGAAACTGAGAGTACGACAGACGTGCCAAGACCGCGTAAATTTTCTTCATTTGCTCTTGCCGCCACTTTCCACTCGACTTCATTCACTTGCTCAGAATGCCCATACCCAATCCCCGAACACCGAGGAGGTCTCAGCAGCTGCTTCGAGGTACACCTAGATCCCCTGGGACTCCGCACCGACACCACACCACACATTCTACTCGGCTCCAAGGCATTAAGCCGTGGACAACATCGTTCGATGAAACCCGAAGTGAGCTCATCAAATGGCTCAAGCTCTCCTACATACCAGACGACTGGCAAACCCACCTCATCATGCGAATCCTGCGCGGTTACAACAACATTTTTCTTGCTGGTATGGGTTATGGGACACGATCACTCTCCTCTAAAGCAAGCTCATAAGCGCACGGCTTGATCATCTCCCAGAGATGCTTTTGTGCTTTGGGACATCGACGGCTGTCCCGCCAAAGCTCGAACAGCATTAAAGGCCCAAAATGTTGTTCTGGGGTATTGGAGGTGGGGATATAGCCCATGAAGCTAGCAACGCGACTGGAGACTGAGACGATGGGTGTTGTAAAGATCCATTGCAGAAGCTGGCAGAGGGAAACAGCGAGAAAGATGATGAGCGAGAAGATAAGATGTAGTTTGCTCTCTAGGGAGAGGCCCTTTTCCATCTCAGGGATATGGGCCCTCCAGAAGTCCAAATAATAATTGAGGGAAGCCAGATTGACGGAATCCTCCTCTGGTATCTGTTACAGCGGGCAGAGGCAGCGAAGGTGCAAATCGATAGCGTGTTTGATGGTGTGACTCACTAATTAGATGCGTCCTTTTTTTTTTTTGTGGAATGTTCAGTAGGGTTGGCGAGAACCTGGATGGTTCCAGGTCTCTGGTTCTGGGCTGTTTCCATGTCCCCAGAAACCCGCCACCCAGATGTTGGACCGACCAAGTCGACTCGCCCCCCCCCCCCCCCCCTGTTGGGAAAGAGCCAGGACTTTGAACCCAGCCGACAGTATACCACCCGAGGAAATGTGCAACCACACTTACACCCAATTTCTCGCAGTGCGTCATGTGGGGCTTTGGAAACTAGCTCAGGCCCAGCAAGCTGGGCCATCACTGTTAGCTTCCAACACCCACTAAAACCCCGGTCTCCTTGGTCCAATCCAGAAGGAGTCTGTCTTCGTCTTGTATTGTCTTCCTCCATGTTCCTAGAACTACCGAGTTTTTAATTGGTTTATTTCCATATTTCGCTTTGTCTGTTAGTGTTACGTAACGTGCCTGGGAGCTAGCATTGTTACCAACTGAGCCAAAAGGCCACTATGACAGGTTAATCTGTCATAGGCTTCGCAGACTATATATGCATGAGTACACACATTTCGCATGCATGTAACAGTGCCCCCCAATTAGGCACTGAGCCCTTGAAGTGCGGAATGATCCTAGAATGGATCTGAGATGTTCCGGAATGGAATGGAAACCCAAAATGGGCCGGACCGGGGACAGAACCCTGGGTGCACTTCCAAAGACCAAATGATACATAATAGACCCCCAGGTCACATGATCGACCTGCCGGACGTTACCGAGTTCAAATAACAATTGTAGCGCGCTTTGCGGCAGAGCCCACTAACCGGGCACTCGAATTTCTCCATAATCTCCCCCAAATCTTCACAGAGAAGTTTCAAGTTGCTTGCAAACTTTTCTAATAAATATTAAATATGTTTCAAGTTGATGATAGCAAGATGTCTGTGATGGTAGATGAGTCTCAGAGTCTCAGTTACTGTAGCAATTTGTAGGGGTGAAACATATCACGTAACGGGGGGGTCCTTTCATTTCAAAATTTACTGGTTGTAATGCACAACAGTGGGACCTTTTCAATTTGCCGTTACACCACCCAAATTCTGGGAAAACATCTTACAAACCAGGATTAAGTTACTTGCTCTTGCCTTTCCATTCCTCCTGTCTCATTAAATCCCAGTTTGTGAGTCTCACAATTGCTACCACATTTCCATATCAGTACGGACAGAAACATGAGATGATTCCTAGGGTGCAACATGTAAATTTGAATGCAGATTTATTTATTGATGAATATTATTATCATTGTAAGGACAACAGGGCACATGCACGAGAAGGGAACTGAAGGGGAGAATGATGGACCAGACATGGCTGCAATACTGTGGCATGATGTACCCTGTGCATGCTCATCACGTCCCACAGCATGGCCATGCACCCCCCATGAGCCCCACCCCACCATAACTCCGTCTTGACCGCAACTGCAAGCCTGCTCACCCCGGTGGACATTCCCACCACCAACACATGACAACAAAGCAATTGCAAGGGATCATCCTGCACAGCCGACACATTGTACCTCCAGGCTTCATCACACTGCTGCCACTATGTCTGTAGCCAGCATGCCTGTGCTTTGCCCAGCAAGGCACATGGCAGCAGGTCGCTTGCCAAACCCATTTGCTGGTGATCCCCATTGTTGTGTGTGTAGCTGTGCCATCCCAGAGACCAGAGAAAAAGAAAAAAAAGGTGGCTGTGTACCAAACATTACTGTACGGACATGTAGGGAGGCAACGGCCCCAGGACCGTGACACGTCTGTTGCCTATTTTTTAGGCAACGAACACTATCGTGACCAGGACCGTTGCCAAAAAAGGCAACAGAGGGCCAATTTTCTAGGCCAAAAACCCACTGTAAATTGCTTTTCCAAGGAGTTCTGTTCTTTTATGGGCTAATCTAATGGCATAGCTTGTCTTTTATTCATTTATCCTACGTGATTATTTTTATTTTTATTTTTCCCGCTATGTCACGATTTTTTGAAGGCAACGGACCTCGCCATGACCGTGACCCGTAGGAATTTAGGCAACGCAACGGACCTCATCGTGACCGTGACCGTTGCCTCCCTACATGTCCGTACAGTAATGAAGGCGCACCATGCGGTGCACATAATCTCAGAACACGGCGACAGGCACTCTCCCCATGCACACGACACGCCAGTGTGAGCACTTCTCCAGTGGCACACCAACAGCGCATCCCCATGCTAGCACAAGGTCGATGCAGCCAAGCATTGTGCGCATACTCCAGTCTTCTCCCATGCACAGGAGAGCCTGGGGGAGAGCGAGCAAACTCCTCCCCCATCTAAAACAGAAGCACGGCCCTCGCCATGTCTCCCCATCAGAGCTGCTGTTCCTGACAGTCATTGCTAGCAAGGGGTCAAACCCCGCTACAAACGGGCACATGCTGCATACGCAGCACCGAGTATTCTGTACTACGAGGTGTGCATCGTACCCCACATCGAGCGCAGCGACGAATGCACTGCAAGCCACACTGCTGTGTGCTGTACCCTGCTACTTGTGCGCAACGAAGACGGTGTCCCCACGAAGCGCTGTACACTTACACTGGGGCAAGTTCCAAAAGGCCAACTCGGCCAGGAGTTGAGGCTACTGTAGGGAGAAGATCCGTTAGTGGACGTAAGAGGAAAGGTGGGATGAGGAAGGGAAGCCAGGTAGGAGGGGAGAGGAGACAGATGCATGCATGCATGAGAAAATGTGTCAATGAACAGATGGGTAGATGAATTAACGGTTGAGTGGATGAAGGGGATGGAGCTGTGGACAGGGGAACATGGAACTGTGAATGCATGCCTCGCTTCCTTGTCTCGAAGACGCTAGTGCAAGTGTACATACTCGATCCCGATGCACCCGCCGATGGGCCACAAAATGATCCAGCACGGTCCTCCCCCTCCACGCATCCCTCTGGCACTGTGCCTGCAGCAGAGATCATGTCATGAGAGATGCTAAATACTGCCTGGGAGAGGAGGCGACAGATGCGCCTTTGGGAATAATCAGGATGAAGTGAGAGGGAAAAGAAGTGTGATGATGCGGGGTATTCAGGAGACGCGGGGGAAAATACTATAATGGAGTAGGGAGAGGGTAGGAAACAGGAACAGGAACAGGAACAAGCACAGGAATGAGGAGGAGAAGCTATGGGACACCACGCACTCTCCAGATGCCTAGTAAGTCATCGGCAGAGTGCTGAGCATTAGCTGGGCATAATGTTGGCCAGCACGACCATGGGCAAAGGAGGACTTCCCCAACTGTTCCTCTTCCAAAGGCACCTCTGGTGCTCGGGCAGTGAAGTGGAAGTTGTGGTACACAAGATACATTTGAGGCAGAGCTTGAGGATGAAAGTCAGACATGAAATCATACCAAGAAAAGGGGGGGCAAGGCGACACACTGTGGGGAGTAGCCAACATTTCCCTATGCGTAGTAGGGGAGGAGATTAGAGTTTAGATCCCCCTTGCAAGCACTAGGACACCAGCAGCGGATGAGAGGAAGAGAGATGGGGAGTGCCGCCATCGTCTGCCAAACAGTAAAACAAATGTGTATATGGAAAGGGGACCTATTCACAGTTCACCGCTCTCCAAATCAATAGGATTGATGAGATGAATGGTTGTCATGTGGGTTGTCTAGAGTCAAGGGGTACTCATGACTGAAATTTTTGACACGACATTGATTTTGGGTGTAAAACAACCCAAAAGGGTCAAAAATGAACACTAGAAGTTGAGGCGGACACGGTTCACAAATTATGGGCAATTTTTCATCAAATTTTCCAAAACTCAAAAACTGTTTTTTTTTTCTGAACAGATTGAATGATTCTGAGCAACTTTCGGGAAAAAAAATCAAGGCCTTTGGACCCTACCTAGTGACGATCAGTCACATCAATCACCATATATAGTGTGTCATGCACCTTATATAGTAACACACATAATCCTCTCTTGTGCAACAACGGTGCACCGGATTTATTTTTGGCGTTCATTTTGAACTTTTCAGGATGTTTTACATCAGAAATCAACGTTGTGTCAAAAATTTCAATCCTGTGTACCCCTTGTCTAGAGTGCCAGATAATAGAGGGAGACACGCGATTTACTGAGTCAAGCAAAATTTGTCATCCTGGGAAGTCGGACCTGTCGGGCCGTCATCCGAAAGCGGAAAAAGAATTTAAAAATGCGCGCTGGGGCTCATTCGGATTTCCACAAAATGAGGCATTGTCAGATGGTCTGCAACATCAAGTAGGGGTCCACAGGATAGTGGCCAAATGGACATGCATGTTGAACTCACGTAGATGACAATGTTTGTACAGGAATGACACTGCTTGGTCGTGTTTGTCGTGGGAAAAATGCATACTTGAAATAGGGCGCTACAGGACCCACTACCTAAAGTTAGTGGGCATGATGACAAATTAAATCAAGTGCTCCAGGCCTGAAAAATATGCCACCACCAGGGTTTGAACTCACAACCGGTTTAAACCTGTCATACTGTTACATAACGTGCCTGGGAGCTAGCATTGTTACCAACTGAGCCAAAAGGCCACTATGACAGGTTAATCTATCATAGGCTTCCCAGACTATATATGCATGAGTACACACATTTCGCAAGCATGTAACAGTTAGGAGGCGGTCTAGAGTGATTTGGTTGTTAATTGTCTTGCACCATCTATTTTTTATTTCACGCATGGATGCCGCATCTTGTTCTCTTATCACTCTCTCATTCCGCAGGCGCCATATTAAGTATTCCGATTCCAAGACGAGTATTCTGTAGAGGCGGGTTTCTCCTTTATTGCTCCACATGCCATGATCTCACCCATTGTAGGGTGCAATTCTTTCCCAGTTTTTTTGTTCCACACTTGACTCACAAGGTTCCAAACCTGGGATTGGCTGGGTACATCACATTTTGTGAGTATATGTTCCATTGTTTCCGTGGTTTCACAGGCCACACATTCACCTCTCTCTTCAAAGCCCTCTATTTTCTTCCAGTGATTTCCCACTTTGTATCCGTCATGAAGGCTCATCCACAGGAAGAACCATATGTTCCTTGGGATGTCCTTATGTTTTGATGAACTCCAGATTGCACTTGCCAGGGGGGTTTCTCCATTCGCGTCGGACACCGCTCCCTTCGCAAGTTCTATGTTCCGGATTGTGGCTTTTCGTTCCAAAGCATCCTGGTATGTGTCCCTCGACATTTTTTCCTTCCTTATTATTTTGTAAGTGAGGGATTGCATCATGGCCATCAACTTGGTGCCTGGGAGGACCAGGTTGGCTTTTATTTGCATATCTACCAAGTCAGGTTTCTCTTTTACACAACCCTCCCCAGCCAGTTTATCTGCACCCTCGTTTCCTGGGTTGCCAGCATGACCTTTGACC
This sequence comes from Mycena sp. CBHHK59/15, assembly GCA_029204085.1. Classification (NCBI taxonomy): domain Eukaryota; kingdom Fungi; phylum Basidiomycota; class Agaricomycetes; order Agaricales; family Mycenaceae; genus Mycena; species Mycena sp. CBHHK59/15. The sequence goes on from JARGXW010000592.1 coordinate 75,506, forward strand.
CACTTTAGGTTTGTTGGGGCCCTACGTTCTCGGAGTTTTGCCACCATGGTTTGGATAATGTGACCATTAAATACTGTCATGTATCCTTCATCTTCCCATCTGGGTAGGTTCCTGGTTAGGCCGTCAATGGAGTACATTGAGTCGCTTATGATGGTGAGTAGGGTTTCGATCGGGCATATTTCACATGCTTGTTTAATCGCTAGCACTTCCGCTACTTGGTTTGATGGGCTCAGTTCGTCGGGGATTTTAATCACAGAGTTGCAGACATTGCTGTCCCCAAAGAAGATTCTGCTGCCGGCTTGGGCATCGTCTCTCCCATTGTTAAGCACAGAGCTGTCCGTGTATACTACAATCTCAGCTGCATCCGGGTCTGGCTCCAAGTTCGTGTCTGGCGCCGTATCTCCACTAACGAGGTCATTGGTGAAGATGCGGAATGTATCTGCCAGTGTGCCATGGTGGTTATTTTGGTATTGAAGACTTTCATTTCTTCATCTTGTCCTGGTGCCTCGACTGTTTCATCTTCATAGTCTTCTGGCTGGCGCTCCATCGGGTTCCACTTTGGTAGGAGCGAGTCTAGCATGGATTTTGCTCGTTTGAAGCATGCATTCGGGTTCGTACATGCTGTGTGTATCTGTCGTGTTTCCTTACATGCCACGCATCGGCAATTCCAGCGATTTGTGTGTCTCGCCGTTTGCAGTTTTCTTGCTAGGGTCTCGGCGTCCCCGACTGTCCTCATCTTGTGCATGTCTTTTAGACATTTGATGAGATTTTTGTTGTGAGTTCCCCCCATGAATAGAGTCTGGGTAGCTGTTGATTTTTGGTGGAACCAGATAGGCACACTTCTTTGTATTTTCCGTGAGATCGCAAGACCTTCCACCTCAGGTGTTCCTTCGCTGTTTTGACCATACCTGCAAGGTCCACCGGGAGTTCAGCAGCTTTTGTGTTCCAGGTTTGAAGGTATGTGTTGCATCTCAGCATCTTGTCTACATTCAAGTCGCTTACCAGGGCCTTTCTGGCGAGCAATTCATCTGCTACAAATGCCCACAGTGGCCTGTCATCTCCGAAGCTAAGGTATGATTTCAGCCAGGTTATGGCTATTGCTTCGTTTCTCACAACTATAGTAAGTTGCGCCCGCCCATCTCTGTGGGTGCGTATATTGTTTCCATATTTATTGTGACACTATTTTTTTCGGCCCACAGGAACTTCCATATCCTTTTTTCCAATTTTTTCTCTATCTCTTAGACACGTCCTGTCACACCTCCCGAAACAGAAGGCTAACTGTTTATTTTTTTCTGGCCTGCACAGGCAAGCTAGCTGCCAAATCTAACTTGTAAATGTCGATAATTTTACATTCCAGTCATGATGGTAAAAAAATGTAGCCAGATTTGAGTCAAAATATCTGATATTTGTTCGCGACCAAAACAGTGTGCGACCCGTTAAGAGTACTATTTCCCCTCATGTCCTTGACTATGACAACCATGAAAGTTATACCAGAACATTCCAATACATCGAATAAATATATTATCAACTTGGACCTAAGGATTTGGAGTTGTTTCTACTGTGTTCGAAGATCCACAACATCCTGTCTTTTTTAGTGTTCTTGGAGAAAGCCCCTTTGCAAGGATCACCGGTTGACTGGAGCAGAAAATGGCTTGTTCCGAACCTAGCAAAGGAGCGGGGAATTCATTGTCTTTTAAGTTCTCATGTAGCACATACATTGCAATTTGGCAATTTCGCGAGGCTGGCAGAGGATGGAGTTGTCGAGGGGGGAAAACGACTAGGGCTGTGGCACTAAGGGAACAAGTCACTTTGTGACTGCCTGGCCTGGGGCCCCATCACCTCATGCGAAAGGACCGAAGCTTCAGCAGGGGCATTACCTTTAAGAGGCTCGGCAGTATTAAATATTGAGTTGCCATTCAGGAACAGTGACTGAGTAGAGGAGCCAAGAATAGGCATGAATATCCACTCTGGATGCCAATGGCAGATTGGCGCTGGCGTTCCCTCGCTCAGCCCGACGAGAGCTCACAGGAGGCGTAAATCACAAAAAGATAGAGCAAAGCGAGGATCAGAGGAGGATGCGGGTTTGGCAGGCCAAAGGCGTGTGGGTATAGCAGGTGTAAAAACTAGCTAGTTTTGGCGACACGGCATGTGGGTGTGATGAGACACATTTTTCTTCTAGATTCTGATTCTCTCCCAATCTCTCCTTCTTTTATCTGGCTCTTTTATGGTTTCACCCAACAAAGAATAAATGGCCCCTTGCATATCTGCATCATTGTCTGTCATGTCTTTGCAGCAGTCAGGTGTTGCAGATTTTAAACCTCCGCCCTATACATCCACACAGCTCATCTTGCTTATATTGTGATGTGCCCCATCAGCCATGAAGTGCTCACACAGCCTGTCGTTGAAAATATATCCAGCAATGTGGCTTCAACACTGTATTCAGGACATTCAGGTGGCATAATCGGATGGATCGAATGCTTGTAAGCGCCTCTGGGTCACCTTGTCAGGTACCACTCATTTAACCAATGACGATTCTTACAGCCGTTTGCAGAACTTAGGGCGCAGCCGTTTTTTTTCCCATTTTGGGCCATTAAGTTCCCCCAACATCCAGGTTTTATTGACCCGTTCTCTGGGTTACAAACCAGAGCAAAAAAACCCAGTCTGAGTGTCACAGTGGCTTTACAGCTGTTTGCAGAACTTAGGGCGCGGCTGTTTTTTTCCCCCATTTTGGGCTGTTTTTGATTGTTTCTGCCAGAACACCTGTTCTGGGCTCAGTTCTCAATGGATTCCTTTGGGACATGGACAAAATGTTTCACACTGGAAATCTGGAGGGCATGGCATTGTCCGATTTTTTCTGAGCAGCCCCAATTTGTAGTTTTTTCGGTGTTTGATGGCAGGCCAGCTGTAGTGTTAGATACCAGGCCCCAATCGACCTAGATTTTTGAGAGCATGGACTTGAGGATACCCAGAGGGCATCATGTACTCATATTGTCAATTTTGAACATACCTCGCATGTGCTGCTTGCCACAATCACCGGAATATTTGACCCAGGAAGTTTCGGTGTTGCATGAATTTCTGGACATATTTTGACTCAAATTGTACCTCAGACATAACCTGGTATGTCTCTTGAACTTGTGATTGTCAGATTATACCAGGAATGCCTTGGAACAGCTTGATTGATTGCAACACACAATCCATCTGAGACGCGACGTGTCGCGCGATGACGAGTCTTACAGATCGATCTTGATGTTCATACCACTTAAAAAATTCTTTCTCTATGCTGTACCTTCAATTTGCATGGTATTATGGACAGGAATCATGGTAGTGCCTCAAACATATGGCAGGGTGAACCTGGCTGATATTCTCCGAGTTGAGGTGTGCAGCACATGCGAGGTATGTCCAATATGAGTATGTGATGCCCTCTGAGGTATCCTCAAGTCCATGCTCTCAAAAATCTAGGTCGATTGGGGCCTGGTATCTAACACTACAGCTGGCCTGCCATCAAACACCGAAAAAACTACAAATTGGGGCTGCTCAGAAAAAATCGGACAATGCCATGCCCTCCAGATTTCCAGTGTGAAACATTTTGTCCATGTCCCAAAGGAATCCATTGAGAACTGAGCCCAGAACAGGTGTTCTGGCAGAAACAATCAAAAACAGCCCAAAATGGGGGAAAAAAACAGCCGCGCCCTAAGTTCTGCAAACAGCTGTAAAGCCACTGTGACACTCAGACTGGGTTTTTTTGCTCTGGTTTGTAACCCAGAGAACGGGTCAATAAAACCTGGATGTTGGGGGAACTTAACCTGGATGTAGCCAGGTTAACCCGCCAAATGGGTCAAAATCCCGGGTTACAAGTGGGTTGCATTTGGGTGACTTTCGCTATTCTTTTTTTGCTTTTCACCTGGTCCATGAGCCAACTTAGACAAGGTTACTGTAACCTGTTTGTCGGGTGCTTCCTAAAACCCGATTACCTGGTTAAATTTAGGCTGTTCTCCTCCGTTTTACTGGCCATTTTCACTCTTCATATGCCCTGCAGTATCACCCATTAAGAGGGATAAAATAAACATATATTGGCATATCTAATACAATGAATATGGATCGGAGGGAAACATGGAACAGAGACAGACACAGATAAGTACCTGTAAACCAAAAGCACAGTCAGAGGAAATGCAAGACTGAAGTAAAGAAGGACATGCACCCGAGTCGATGCAGATGATTGCATAAACATGGCAGGTAGCTGATAAGTGGAGGAAAGTAGTGAGGAGAACTGAGGAACAAGTCAATATCAAAGACACAGAAATAAAGGTAGAATATGTACCAAATTCTGCATGTATCTCTTCTGAGAGATCTAAAGGGGAGAAAAGATAAGTATGTATTGCCCAAGGAGATTTGAGCCCAGCTGAGTTCACTTATTAGGTGCCAAGTTCAGCAAGCAGAGAGCCAAGCCCAGTGAGTGCCAGCAAGACAAGAGCAACATCAGGGAGAGTGTAGGGCCAGGGAGCACAAAGACATCATAGAGCAAAGCCACAGAGACAAAGTGCTAGTGGATGTACAAACAAGGGTGAGGAGGAGGAGTGGGGATGGTGGTGGGAGGAGAGAGAGAGAGAAACTTGCATCGGCATCAATCGACTCTGATTAGCTCATCAAATCCCCCACGTGCATCGGAGTCTGAACTGACTTAGAAGATTTCCACGCGCCGAACTTGCAGTCCGCATTCTAGAAGGAGCATTCTCTAAGGAGGTCAGATTACTGAAGGACCAACAGACGAGAGGCACAGTTGCAATTTTTAGCAATTTTTCAGTACATATGGAAATTAACCTGGGTGCCGCGCTCCTTTCCCCCGATTCTGCGGGTTAAAATAACTAAAATCATTACTTAAGTGGGTTACAGCAAATCACCCGGTTAAAGCGGGAACTGTAACCGGATTTTAATTAACCATGTTTCCGCCTGTTCAGTGGGTGCAGTGCTCCCTGGCCTCTAATTTGGCCTACAGAAGGTCATTACAACATTTTAAGAACGATTGGGTCAGGCAAGTCCCAGTTATAAACTTTCTAATTGATGACTTATGCCTCAGGGAAAAGTGATGCAGCCGCCCATAAATTAAGTATTGCATCCTCCCCTGACATTCGTTTCGACTCTTCTGATGATTCCATTGTGTATCTGACACTACTAGAAGCAAACTAAGGCAAAGAAACTGCTCAGGACAGCATGAATATAGGGTAACATTCACACTGTGACAGAAGCATCAATGCACCTGTTGACACGGCGCCTACCCATTCTTCCACAACATTCCTCTTGCCAAAATTCACGGACGGAAAACCAATTTGAACGTAATAGGACCCGTTGACACAAAAAAAAACCCAACATGAAAATTTTCGCGATGTTGATTTAGGCCATGTCAGCCCAACGGTAAGTCTACTTTAATTTCGTCCATTTCTTAGTCTTCCCACTAGCAATTCGATCTATCCTGTTGAAAGCACTCAATATGTATAGATACAATGGAATTCGACTGCAATGGAGGTCAGGTAGGCCATCGTTTCATGCCCTTTCATCTTACTGACTTAGTTTCGTTCTCACTGCAGATATCTACTGACCTTAGTGGTATGCTGTTCAGATCCTTCTATTCCTCGCTCAAAATGCTAATATTACTTGAATTAGACTGTATTGGACGTATCACGCCGTATCTATTACATCCTGAACACCAATTGACTTGCATTGCCAATGGTAAGTTGCAATTGAATTTCAACCTTTTGTTGACTGACCTTTGATACTTATTTCGTTCAATCCCTTCTGTGACCCTCTTATGACACCATTTTTATTTCTATTAGCCTCTTAGGAACATATTATGACAGCCCTACGATGCTTCGTAAGCCCACAGGTTGGCTTCTTAGCTGGAGGGTATATCTGATGGAATTTCGACTTTTTATTGACTGACTTACCAGAACTAGATCCTCGCCTTGAAGACGTTCGATTCACATGGATTACAGCTTAATCTATCGCTATCAACATGTGCTACACGCTCAGTCCACACCCGTCCAATAAACAAACCCTCAACTTCTCATCTAGCTCTGTACTAACTTGGGTAAGTCAGATTTTCTTCAGATCCTTTAAACTATTCTATTGTAATCCCTTGCAGGAACCCGATTTTTTTCTCATTCACACGTTGTTTGCCCTCATTTTTATTCTCGTTTCGTGTGCAAAGTGAAGCCCCGTAAACACTGGCATTGGTAAGTTCATCTATACTTCTTGTAGAAGTTGAATCTTGACAAATCTGTCAAGTAGCCTTGTATACCCTCGTATTCATGTTCAAAGGACTGCCTAGTTTTTCTTGCAAGCTGGGTCGGAGCCTCGGTACAATTTTACTTTTGTGTGTTCAACTTACTGCCGGTTTTCCGTAACTGACTTCTATCCCTTGCCATATCAGTCGGATCAGCTTTCCCCACGAAGCAAAGCATCTCACCATACAAACGACCCGTATTTAAGCCCAAAGGATCATGTTTACGGCGCTGGGGAGCCAGGCCGAAGCCATGGCACATTTTTACTGTGGTGTGTTCAATGTACTTCAAATCTCCCACACCTCATTTTTCTTCCTGCGATCGGGTTCTTGACGTCACTCGGGCACTTTGTAACAACATTTTACTCTGATCCGGCCTCTGACCTGCCCTTACTAACAGACTTCAATAAACGAGGTACGAGTTGAATCTGTTGAAGCGTCTGTCTACGAGAGACTACCTCTCAAAGGCGTTTACGTTTCGTGGGCCTGGTCTTTCATTCACAAAAAATCACATGTTGGACACTATTTTTACACTAGGAGCTCAAACGCTTGAATTCTGCCGCTCACTCGACTATGGTAGCCTCGTCGTTGACGAGGGTCTGGTTCCCCCCAGCGAGCCTGATATGATATATCAAAAAAGTTCAGCAGGACGCTTCTCTTCACTCACTTCTGACCGGGACAAGCCACCCACGCAGAGCGGAGCTTGGTTGCACCCTGATTCCAACACGCTGGCCCGAAGCCTTGGCCGACCTGCGAGGCTGGCGTGCAGTTGTCCTGGTTGTGGACCGTGACGCGGTTGGACCCGTCGATCCCCGAAAACAAAATTGAGCTCCAGTCTGGGTGCACCGCAAATGATTCATCAATGCCGGTTGGTCTCAGCTAGACGAATGAATGAAATACCGAAAGGGGGGTCCGCACAGAAATTGCAGCTGCCTTGGAAGGTCTGAGAGAACGACGCGCAGCCAAGTCCGGTAGAGAATTGAACGGTGGCGCCTTCGACGATGGCAGTCATGATGAGCGCGGTGAAGAGCGAGGTGAATTGCACTGCGAGAATGAATGTAAGCGGCGGGGATATTGGAGGCAGGAAACTTTCTGCCCACTGTTTGGAATATTGTGGAAATGCTGATGATCTAGTACAGTGTTCATCGGCGCGCCTTTATACAAAACACTCGATGGTTCCCTTTGCCCCCATGCGGTCTTCACTCTTCAGTTAATAGACATCACTTTGGGGGTCTGAATAGCGTATGTAATTTACGTGTCCTACACTCCACAAGTTAATAGACATCACTTTGGGGGTCTGAATAGCGTATGTAATTTACGTGTCCTACACTCCACACCCAAGAAAACGCGGTCATTACAGCCCGCCTTGGCACAATTGGAAGCACAATATTTCAATTCGCTGCCCAGATACAATTGCGTACTCAATGGCACGTCCCAGTGCCGACGTCCGTGCAAAGCGCCGATTGAACCTCCGAACGAACAAACACGCTGGTCTAGGCTAGTGCCAAGTCAGCCTGTGTCTCTGGAATGGAATGGAAGCACGGCGATCCATAACATTGGTTTTCGGCAGGCTATGGCGACACCGAGTCCTCTTGATATTTCTGGATTCGCATTGCAGCGCCAAGTTTCGTTGAACACTGGAAGAACAGACTCCGGGCTGGAAAGGCCAGGCAGGGACCAAGGTGCGACGAAGCACGGACTGTTGGCTGGAGTCTCATGCCGAACTCTCGGCCCAGTACAAATATATTTGTGGCGACACAGAAGCCCTGCATATCCTATGTGCGTGAATCTAGACTGAAGTGAAAGGTTACGACGATGGATGATACAAGCATCCGAGCGCAGAGCACGTTCGTCGTCGGATCGGCCAAGCATTCGGGGAGTCACGATAGAATTTGCATGGTGCAACACACAATATAGCGTATCGAGGACCGCTCAATCTCCTCGTCGTCAATGAGCAGATTTCAGATTAACCGGCGAACACCAATATTCTAGTTTGAACGAGTGGGACGGTACGGTGAAGCCGTAATTAAATATTGACGGAAGTTACGAACATCGCGGCTGAGAATGCTGGGAATGGCGGATGAGGATGGCATACGCAGCGCAAGATGCAGAAAACGTAGACTCAATAGACAGCGCCAAGGGAGGCGTCGAAGATCGGACCCCGGGTCATTGCTGCGGTACTGACTTCCATCAGCCTTTCTGGGAAAAAACGGAAGATGGGGAAGGCAGAGGCTGCAACGACTGGCGCGGCTAGTGATGTTCTGGCCTTGGCTTGGCCTGAAATCCACGGCGTCGGCCTGAAAGCCGGAAAGCCATGGCTTTTTTGGGGGCTTTAGTGCTAATTTTTGGCTTTGGCCTGGCAAATCTCAGGCCAGGCCAAAGCCAGCCCGGCCAAGCCGAGCCAAAAAGCCATGGCCTTTTGGTCTGAGGCCAATGCCTAGGTGCGGCGTGAGTGAAACACCCGTCCCTCAGGGACAGATTCCACGCTCTAGAAAGACATAGAGGCGTCCTATTCTGATTGGACGATCTGGCGGCTTCTGGTGAGGGACATAATGAGGCGTGATGGCCCGGCCGCACACAGGAACTGGTGGCTGCCGGCTGCCATGCTGTTCGTTTCCGAGGCCAATGGGAAGTATGCCCAAGGCCTGGCTTCAAGCCCTAGGCCCGCCAGGCCAGGCCCTGCGAAGCCCAAGCCGGCCGGGCCCTACAGCAGGCTTGAGCCGGCCCAAGGCTTGGGCTTCAAAATCTGAAGCCCAGGCCGGGCCCAGTAGGCCCGGGCCTGGCTGCCTACCCAAACATCTTCAAAGTCCGGTTTGCTGCGATGGAATGGCTGCTGGAGGACTTTTTCTGCTACATTTCCGCTTGCAGAGATCGTTCCGCTAAGGTTTAACGCGACCCCCGGATCAGTTCGGCACGCGGCACAAACATGCGCACATACCTGCTCGTGGCCCAAACAAGCAGTCGGCCGCCAGGAACCTCGAACAGGAGGTAAATCCCGACTTCAAGAGGTGTTAGGATGCTAAACAACACTATATTGGGTCTAATTCCATTGGCGGCGCCGAAAAAAACACACAAGCAGACCTGTAAATTTTTCCGTGGGAAGCCCCGGCCTAGGCCTGAGGCCAGGGCTTGAAGCCCTCCTACAGGGCTTGGGCTTTGAAAATAGTAAGCCCAAGCCCTGTCAGGCCGGGCCCAAGCCGGGGGCTTCAGGCCAGGCCGGGCCCTGGGCAACACTAATGGGAAGGCAAACACGATTGTCTACGACAGAGTTCGTCGATAGGTACAGCAACGATGGTCTATTGGCTCCCGAGACAACTTGAAGCGCTGTGGGCCAACTCGGAGGGAAGGCGGACGGTCGATCAGCGGACAAGGGCCAAATTAGTGATCCCAGACGTGGCCCGATGATGCCAATGATCTTGCCGAATCTGATGGCCGACTCGCCAAGCCAGATATGGTGTTACCCGCTGTGATCGGGCCTGGATCAGACTCTGGGAGGTCGTCGCCAGATTATGGGCTTATGTGCTATGTCTGGACCAGATCTTGAAAAACATGAAAATGACTTGGGATTGGGCCTCTTCGAGGCAGGTGCTGAACCTTTAGGTTGAGTTTCAGCAGAGATGTGAAAAAATTGAAGAGCTTAAGATAGTTTCATTCGATAGGGCCGTTTACTAGATTATGATGTGCAATTTCGGGCCGGGTCTGGGCCGGTTTACTCCGGCCAAACTGCTATGGAGCGTCGGGATGAATAAATTCACAAAAGATGGGGGGTTTCACTTGGGCCACTGTAGATTGTGATACCCACTAGATAACTGTCTAAACTGTTGCACCAATCGGTTTTCTAGAGCTCTCGGCCATGGGCCGGGACACAGTTGAATTCACTAAAATTAAGGCTAATAATATTAGCCTTGAAGTCGAATATTATCTATCGTTGTTTCCTAATTAATAATGGCAGAAAACAGGTCTTCTAAGCGAGAATCAAAATAAGAGCAAAATTCAGGCCGGCAGGCTCTGCAGCTTTGGGTTGCCCTTGCGGGCCGTGCCGGTGCGACCAAGTGACATTTTTGTGACAGAGAGTGACGGCCTCTTCTCTGCTGACGGCCACGATATAGGTACTTGCCTCTACCAGCTCTCCTCTCATCGTTCGAGGATTGTAATTCAAGAAATATAACTCCCTATGCTACTACTACATGGCCTGGACTAAACACTGGGAATGGTGGAGCGGAGGCAGCTGGGCTGGGCGGTGCTTTTTGGTGTTCACTAATCGTAATTCGGTGAGTACATTCCGTGTGATCCTATGGCTCTGGGGTGGGGTAATTATGAATGCTGGAAAGATGGGTTGGGATCCAATGTGAGATGGGGATGTCTGCTTGCATGCAGACTGGGAGACCAGGATGCATTGCGAATGTGTGGGGATTC